>JAOBYH010334396.1:0-16123 GCA_025403525.1 Umimayanthus kanabou | reverse complement strand
GCGTCAGGCAGGGAGGACAAATGCCCACCCCCCCCCCCCTACATTTTGGACCGGAAGTTAGTTAAAGAGTAATTTTTCCAGTACAATGCAGTGATTAGCAGGGCCGTAGCCAGCGTCAGGCAGGGAGGGCAAATGCCTCCCCTAAATTTTGAATCTAGTTACGGCCCTGGCAACTATTATGGCAGAGAACAATTTTTTAGAAACCTTGCTGAAGACACATAGCTTTTGCTTACTTACTGGCAAGCTTTTGCTTGTTTTAAAATTAAGAAAGTATCGACTCTCTATGGAAAATGTCTTGTATTGTAATTTTAGTTCAATTATCAGTTAATAGGGATTCATTGCAAGTTCTCCGTCGAAAGTTTAGTCACCAATTAATTGTAACGGTGTATTTGATCGTACAGGAAACAAAATTAGTGGTAAATACAACTAGTATTTGATAAAAGTAGTGTAATACCACGAGTGCGAAATTAAGGGTGTCTCCTGTTAATACCACACCAGGAAAAAATACCATTTTTTCGAAGTTCCCGATCATTTTCCGAAGATTTTCCGAAAATCTTTCATTAATTTTCAGAAAATATAGAGATTTTTAGAAATTTATATGAGGTTTTTTTGTGCCGGCAAATTTCAAATTATGGCTTATAGAGAGATATTATCATGCGCACTTTTAATCACTTTGGTATGAAGTATATAATAAATCTAACTAATCCTGAAACTTAATTACAAGTTTATAAAACCATTAACTTCTACGTCTTATCGAATCTGCCCCTGTCAGTATGTCAGATCAGCGGTTTGGCCATGAGTAAAAGTAAAAAAGTAAAGTGGTGCATTTATAAAGCGCCTTTTCCATGTAACATGCTCAAAGGCGCTTTACAATGATCAGTTTACCCCCAGCGGACCGGAAGCATATATAGGTGCCTCTGGCAATCATTTTACTGACCCCGGAAGGATGGAAAGCTGAGTGAGCTTTAGCGGGGAAGAAGGTCACCCAAATATTCAACCCTCGACCAGGCCGGGGATCGAACCGGGGACTTCAGGGTTGGGAGGCAAAGATCTTAACCACTACGCCAACCCCTCCGCTACGTAATACGTAGCACGTAATACTTCCCACAGTTCTTTTCACTGTAAGTTTAGTGATCAAGAGAGCATGATGATGGTGTATACAGGTGCTCCCTGAAGGGCTTTTCAGCTACCTGTTGCTCACGAGGTCGAACCGAAAGCATGTACATATGGCCTCGGCTGAATCCGATCCCGAGATCATCGAGCTGGGTGATTCTGCCTCATGGTCAGGGGAAGAAGCTCAAGAAAAAGAAAAAGAAATCCGAGATGCTGATAATTTCGTGAAATATTTAGAGATTTTTAGATTTAATAATAATAATAATAATAATAACAATAATAACAACTTTTATTTAACGATAATAATTCTTTAAAATTCTATATACATTCCATATATATTCTATATTTAGAAATTTATACGAGATTTTTTGGCCGAGTATAAACGGAGATTTATGGAACTTTTAGGCGGGAATATCCAGATAGATCTTTGGGTAATTTTTTTATTAGACCTAAGCACGGGTGTCAGGATGTTCGTGTACACAGGCTTCACACTTCAAGAACAGCTAGCTACTAACATGTATGTCCTTCACATGCTGTCAAGGAATTAAGACAATCCTTTTCGTCAATTCCATAAATTGGACACCCTTAGACGTTTATGGGGAAAGTTATCTGGATCCCCCGGCAAAGGTTTTTCCGACCTAAAATCTGCAGTGTTGCACTAATTTAAGGTACCAGATGCACCTTTTCATATACCTCCATTTTTTCGCTTATACCACGTTAAGTCCCACAAAGGTCTATATTTTTAAGGCTTAAATTTCCTATCCAAGAAAATCGTTTATATTTGACTTTGACCAAATCAATACTTACTGGAGCCTCTTATTTCGAAAAAACAAGTTTTCATTGTGAAGTTCCATCTCAAAAACCAATTAGCGCATCCGCACAGTTTACACGCCATCCGAAAGAACAAATATTTGCTTACAAAAAAGTGTCAGCGATTTGCATTTAAGCGCGTTGTCACTCTTTTATCAAATTGCAAGGTTGAAATTGCTATTTTGCTTCGATACCTGGCAATTTTTGCCTGATTTCTCAAGAACCAAGTTAATAAGAAAAAAATTGGCTGACGAGTTTACGTAATTCACACCTTTGACAAACTGTGCGAAAATTTAGCTCAATAGGTTGCATAGCTTTTGAGTTGAGACTTGGAGAAAATTGGCCAAAATGCGCTAAGTCTATCGAGAAACAGACGAGAAAATAACTTTGTGGCCCTGTTTGTTTGCTCAGTGATGAGTACTTTCGCACTTGTGCAGTTATACTGCCAATCAGAGTGCTCATGTAATGTGAGATAAGACCAAGTTCATGACTATGGAAAACATTTCCAGCCCGTGAGTTGTTTGGTGCTAACTCCCGCCAAAAAGCCGCAACAATGAATTGTTACTGACCTTTGGCTTTACTGAGCTCCGATAACATTTTACACGCATTTTCTGATATTTTCAAAATGTAACGCTCTAGAAAGGGCCAAACTGAAGGAAAAGCGAAGTTAAAAAAGGGAAGGGCCGCTATTGCTAAACACAGTATACAAGCTGCCTAAATAATTATTTTATATCGCTGTTCATAACGCCGTTGCAATAACTCAATTCGAAATACCGTAATTTCTCTAATAAGTGCCCCGGGGACTTATTTATTTGAAGCACTTTAGAGGGGGACTTGTTAGAAAGAGGGGACTTTATAGAGAGGGGGGCTCAATAAATATATTCAGCAGAATATCACAACTACACAGTCAAAGCTGAAGAACGTAGTTGCTTTGACACAATGACAGACGGAAACTAAATTTTGAACACTACAAGATTATGTACATGATTGGCTATCAAAACTGCATGCATAGAAGTCATACTTCAGCAAAGTCAATTGCATAAATACACTGTATTCTATTAAGCCCCCAAGGGGGCTTATATTTTTTGGAGCATTTTTGAAGGGGGCTTAATAGAGGGGGGGAGGGCTTAAGAAATTTCTGGCTCCAAAAGGAGCGGCTTATTAGAGTGGGGGGCTTAATAGAGGGGGAGGCTTATTAGAGGAATTACGGTACGCAACGGATTATTTGACTGATAAAAGGTAAGTCTGGTACCTTCAGTGAAACTTGCAGCAAGGATACATCTTTTGACTTTAATTGGATGACGTAATCACTTACAATTTATGCAAAATTGACTATGCAAGTTAAACTTTGAATCAGAAAACATTTTTTTACAAAGTGTTGTTCTATTTACTTCGTTTACATTTTCTTCCTGATTTGTAACAATGTCAAGCAATATGCTGCAATTTTGCTAAAAATTTAATTTTCGAAAAATCCAAGATGACGGCCAAGATAGCGGACATGTTGTCTAATGACTGCCGTAGCAACAGTTCTTTAACCAAATATCATGTAAAATAATAATAATAATAATAATAATAATAATAATAATAATAATAACAATGATAATAATATGATGGTAATAATAATGGCTTTATTGACTGGTTCCTGACAGAGTGGCTCTTCCCTGGTAAAATACTAAAACTATTACATGTACAAAAAACAATAAGTTGGCAAGATTAAAGTTGCTTGCTTGCCAAATGGCCAGTTTTTATCTGCAACGATTTGTCGTGGGGGTCCAACTAACCCCCACTGGCCTCCTCCATTTAAGTTGGTGTTTCTCCAAAAAGCCCTTTAAGGGTTTAAAACGCCAGTTTGTAAAGAACAACGTCGTTGCATTGAAAAAAATAGGCAGTCGATGACTGCATGTGACTCAGGCGAAACAGATATAGTTATGTTTGTTACTTAAAAAGCAGAAAATCGATTACAAAGGAGGAAAACTGGGAGTTGTGTGCAGAGGAGGATAAGTTAATCAAGTTTTTTTAAACTGAAAAATGATTTAGTGTGAATGGATAGAATCGTTTTCATTTGACCATTGGAAGAAAAAAATGACTAGTTAGTTAGTATTTGTTTTCATAAGATCAAAACAAAACAATAGAATCAATGTGTACAACTAACATTTAGTTTGACTAAACTTTCATCACGCAACTTGTGTAAGTACTAGTAATAAAAACACGGCCGCGCATTGTCTACAGCTGTTTCCGTTAGGAACGGCCTGCTACAACTACAAGTGGTAGTTACTTCGGACACTCAAGGGGCATGACATAGTGGCGAAAGACCCCATAAGGCCTTTCGTCACAAAAATTTGCAAATTCCAGGTCCCAAGTTTCTACAAAAGTTGGTCCAATTGCCACTGATACATCGATGTCCTTATTTTGGTTGCTAAAATTTTTGAATTAACCATCAGTATCAACTGGACAAGAACTGATCAGCTCAAACAAATCAAATTTATAAATTTTGGCCCCAAGCTACTGCTAGTACAGTAAGAAATTACCACAACGGGGTTACAGTTCTTTCTTTTGTTACAGTTTAACAACAAATTATCTCCACTGAATACAGTATGTATCGGTGGAACCTAAAACAAATCTTACGTCATTCAGTTCGTTTTGTTTTTTCTTCTTATTAACACCAATATCGAACCACGGAACTCACGTAGTCAATGTACGCGGACAAACATCATGTGTATAGCCACTCGGGGTTATATTGAGCTTTTGAAAGTGTCACGAGAAAATTAGCTTGCGTCTGGCAGTTTTTGGGCAAAGATCCGAAAGCTGGTTTCAGCAAGCACGGGTCTTGGCACGTGGTTGTCTGAAATTACTGAAATTGCCGGAGTATTTCTTTCGCTCGGACATTGAACTCTCGATATTGGAGCTTTAGTAAAGAAATGAACTGTTTTGCACACAATCCCATACAGTCTATTCAAGAATCAAGTGTTTCCTTTCATTGTAAAATCTAGGTTGTTCTCAATTTTGTAGTTTGGTAAGACGTCAATCACACGGGTCTGAGTGTGTATATGCAATGACAACTTATGACGAAAAAGTTAAGTTTACAACTGTCATAAAACACATTTCATATTATTTGTCTTACTAAAGAACATTTCAAGAAATCTTTGTGGCAGCAATTGGTTTTGTGCCGTCTTTAGAATATGAAAATACTTGCACGGTAATAAACTTTGGTTTCACGGCAGAGAATTGTGATGCAACAAAAGGTCCACGGCAGACTGATTTTAATTTAGAAAAAAATATCATAGGCGTTTGCATCTACCCAAATTTTCAACGCAACCTAGCTTGCATGATCTGATGGATCAGTTTGGAAGACTTGAAAAATGTTAGTCAAGTATTACGTCAGATACTAGGAATAAAGGCCATTTTCTTCGTATTAAATTGAAATATTACTCAGTCAAAAAACCCGCCGCTATTGATGCCAATCACCGTGTTTCTAAAGAATGAATCGGTATATAATTGAGATGGAAATTGTATATAATGTAATTATATTCCAATGCTGAAAAAGTGAAGCGGCCTTTGGAAAAAACTGTTAACTGCTAGATATTAAACCTTGATGCTAATGCTATAACTGGAGTAACTAGAACATCCGGGGAAACCACTAGTTTTATGGAATAAATCATAAAAATTATCATAAGTGACGGCAGCAATCAGCTTGAGTCAAAAGCCGCTCGTCAGGAAAAATGAGCTATTTTAAAATATTTCATTCTTAGAATTTGAAGAAGTTCAAAAAAAAAATTGCTTACTGGAATCATACTTTAGTCTGTTATTGAAGACCTTGCTGATACCCGAAGTTCGTGGATCGCGTGAGGCCATAGATTTATAGTCCACGCACATCAATTTACAACCGGTTAGTCATACCAATAGCCGCTTTCATGTCAAACTAGATTTTTGTCTTTAAATTCACTTTCAACATGACTTTGTTACTTCTTTAGAGAACTGAGAAGGTGAAAAGCGTTATCTTCTGTTGTGTTTTGTCAGCTAAAAAAAGTTGCTGCAGAAAATCATTAACTAACTCACTCAATTCACCTACGTTCTCTCGGATAAAATCTCAAGTCACAAGTGTACTCCAAAAGTTAGATAGGATTAATATTGATCACTGCATGAAAAACGTTTCCGATGAACTTTCTGGAAGCAATGTAAAATATTATAAAAAGTACTGATTATGGTTCTAATTGTGATTCGAGAAAGTATAAAGCCAAAGATTGATAGATAGCCCAACCTTCTATTCAGGTTTACTTTATTTTTGTATTAAATATCGTCTTTTCTTTGATTGTGGTTCAGAACGGCTCTCTTATACAACTGTTTGATTTTTTTTTTTCTGTTGCCCTTTGCGTGTGCTTAAAATTTCAAAATAAACACCACGATTCTTTTAATGGTTTTGAAGAGACAAATCAAAACTATTTTTAGAAGTAAACGCTTTTGCAATCATTGCATACAATTAAATTTTCCGCTCGAGTCAGAAGGCAAATCTTTTCCTGAACGACCGGCCAGTGGCCAATCAAAACGCGCGAAAAATAATCGGCAAGTTGTCCATCCGGGTATGACCAAACTGCTTCATCTCCAGGCCTTTGTTGCATGTGATGGAAGGGAAATTTCAAAATATTTGCCTTATTTTGGTGTGGAAAAACGTCAATTTACCCTTCGCTGTTCGCATTCGTACGAAGATTATTCTGTGATATTTAGGGAGCTGTTGTTAACAGTTTGTGCTTTGACGGATTGTTTTATTTCGTCTCATGAATATCGGCGGATGCGAGTTAATTTGTTCTGTGGGTTATCTGGCCGTATAATCGCCCAGTTACGGAAGAGAGAGACAAAATCTCCTAACGCTGCCTTACTACCGAAGATTTGGGTTCCTGGGGTATTAATCTGTGACGGAAGGGATGATGTGAAGAGCTCTTATTGTAGAACAGTTTAGCGATGTTCCTTGGGACGGTGAAGTCGCCGCACTGACATGATAAATCGAAGGAAGTGGCCAAGATGTATGTTCTGTGCAAACAGCTGTTGTGGCTGTCTAGTCTCAGTTCAGGCTAACTCGACAGTTACCACGTCAAATTTAATCCTGCCCTCTTAGAAAAGCCAGGAAAAACTTTGTAGATAAAAAGTGTGGATTTAACTGATAATGGATGCCGTAGAGACGTGCACAACTGCCGACTTTTTAATCCCGGCAAATGAAACCGAACTTCCTCCCTTCGAACTGCAAATCGAACAAGTACTTAGGTATGTGTGCATATATTTTGGCCGAGGAGTGCGATGATAATAATTACATGTTCATTCAAGTGTAGTTGCTTGTCATATTAATTTTACTTGCATTGTATTTGCAGACAGAAGCAAGAATCGGAGACAGAGAATCTCATAAACGGTGCGATTTTATGCGGCAACGACCAACCGTGTTTTGGCACCGAAAAAATTTCGGAAGACGATCAGTGAGTAATGATAATTACAGTGCTTCTGTACTTAAACGTTTTGTTAGAGTAAAGTCGCGATTTCTCACTGCAGATCGCCTAGAGCATAACATAAGCCTGAAATATTCTTCGCCATTAAGTTTACAGGTTTTACTGCATACACAAGGTAGTCATATTCCAAGTAAATTGCCTCACAGCTTTCATGTCAACAGTTATGATCGTTGGTTCACAATTAAAATTTAATGGCTGTTTAATGGTAGACTTTTGAAATATTAGGAAGTTTGTTGGTGGAGGTATCCACTGACTGTCCTGGAATACAAAATTACATTTTTATTTTCGCATTCGTGCAATGCTGAATTATCGAATTGGAATGATAAATGAATGAGTTTCCAGTTTCTATGGCTTCGACGGCTTCCCTCAAAAATTTATCAGTCATACTGGATTACTGACCGACATCAGTTTCTTTGTTGTTCTTTTAGTACAATAATTTATTTCGTGTTCTTATGTTCAGAGATATTTTTTGAACTTCTGATATTTTTGTGACCCTCGTGAAAAACTATAATTCCATATTATTGTTGTGCAAAAGACCTATGTGACCTCTCTGGGACAGCTCGATTCATGAGTGATTCCATAGCATGTCTTGCATCTGGCTGCTCGCCCAACCAGGAAAAACTTATTCTGATTGGCAGATATCATAAGAAGACACTTGTGGCTTTCAGTATTTAGACCAAATTACGCCGGTCTGCTGCCAAGTTATTGGTGAATTTCAATCAAAATGAAATTTAAATGAAACTGCTGGTTTTTTTTATCAGATCTTTTACTTGTATTTGCAGAGTATGCCAATTTTGATGTCATTTCACTATAGTGAACTGTACTGTACCTGTTATTGGTAATGTGCCTGGGAAATGACGCCATAAGAATTATTGATTAATTATTATTGTTATTGTTGTTTTATTGTTATTATCACTATTATTATTTATCAGCTCGTATTTGAAGTGATTGTTTTCTGGACAATGGGTGAAATTACATTACATGCAATATCTAAAAATTATTCTTCCTTTAAAAGATGAAATCAAGAAACAAATTGAAATGAATAAGAAAAGTACCAATTTTTAGCATGCTATCTTGCATAAGATGATCGAAGTTATCACAAAATAATAAGTGATGTTTTTGAAGACGTTTGTGTGGCAGTATGCAAATCCTGCCTGCTGGTAAGTAAAGAGTGCCGTTTAATGCCATAAATGGCCACCAAAAGGTTTAATTTTTACTTTTCAATTTGATATTGACTGTTAGACAAAAGAGCAATTAAAATAAAAAATTGGTACTTTTACTAGCTGTATCCTTCCCTGCAACAGCTACCATATATGACTGCTTACAAGCATATTAAGAAGCTCTTTCTGACAGTGTTAACAGTTGTTAATTCCACTTGAGTGACAGAATTTTAACAACATTGACCTTGCCTAATTATATGCAGTATCATACGCACACTATGCTGTTTTTTCCATGTAACCTTCATTTTTAAATAAATATATATTAAATAATATATTTCCTTCCAATCACACTATGAAACTGTACTTAATAATCACCTGTACAACTAACCACTGACCTCCATTGTGACACTAGCTCTGCTAGAGGCAGTTATGTTATTCAAAGATTAAAAATTGAAGTCATACCTGCACTCATCTCTTTTGCACCGATCTGTTGCATACAAACTAAAATAACCAAAAGGATGTTTTTAAAGACCTACAGAAAGTGTCAGAATTTGTATATAATTGTGTGTATGTATACATGTATACAGGTCGCAAAGTTATTGGCCATTTCATTGCAATATGCGACTAAATATGTATATATATCAAAATGGCAAACAAGTAATGATGAGATTGCTTTGTCTAAAACACTGCAAGATGCTCTAGACAGAATTGATGAAGTGCAACTAGAAATAAATTGTATTTCAACTTCACCAATAGTTATTTCTGAAAAAAGATTCATTTTTGATAAAAACTACCTCATGAAAGAGTAGACAGGATCAATGTGTTTAGATCTTGTCAAAGTACAACTTACAATGTCTCATTATACATTTGCACAATAAGTTGTCCTATTGGTCTTCAGAAACACTTTAGGTGGTGTGTCCAAATATTTTTCAGGGACTGGGGGAAAGATGGACTTTACTCCCTGTATTTATATTATTATTTTTTATCACAGTATGTTGTAACAAATGATAAGATACATGTGTGCTGTTGATATTTGGTGCTCACTCTAATAAATAAACTAAAATAATATCAATATTTTTTATAAATTTTGTTACAAAAAACCTAAACAAGGAATCAAATTTAATATTGAAGCAGTTAAAACTGATACTGTAAGTTTAGTTGTACAGGGAGAAAAGAAATACACAATTTGTTTTACGTTTTGAATAATTTCAAGCTTGTGGCTTGGACTTTAAAAGCTGTGAATGTGTGTAAAAGGAGCTTTTGTTAGTAAAGTTAACCTTCATTGTATGGATATGAAGTTTTGTGGTTTTGACAGTGGTGTTACATCCTCCAAGACATGTAAAATTATTGGACATAAATTTTTCTATGTTCAGTTATTTCCTTTTGTGTTTCTGTATTTATTTGAAAAATAAATAAATAAACATAAAATTATTTTTTAATTTTATCTTTCTGTTTAAATCTTTGTATGAGTTGTAGTCAACAGATTTACACTTTTTTTGCTTTATTCATTTGTACAGTAAGTATGTTTTTGCTGTTAAATTTTAGTTTAAAAGCAGTGCTCTTATGGATACCTAAGTGAATGTTGAAACAGCTACCCTTTGGCAATAGAGTTTGCTTGCATTTATTTGCTATTTATCAGACCAAACAAATGTAATAGTTACATTTGCAAACACTTAACTATACCGTCTGACATGATTAGCTTTCTGCCTTGGTTTCTTCAAACATACTTGTACCACACGTCTATGAGAAAAAAAATTAATATGCACTTATCTATCAATTATTAATTTCATAGACATGTATAAGTTATATGATCATAAATAACTAAAGAGTTGTTGTCGTCTGAAAAAGATTGATGTCTCAATTATGAATATTTGGTTGTTCTAAAACCACGAGGGCTGTCGGCCAGTTCTGCTTAACATATTTTGGCATAGGTATGAATAATGAACTTAATTAGGTTAACTTTTGACTTTTGGGAGTTCAGTGTCTGTGTCATTGCCAGCCCACTACAAGCTTGAGGCCATATGACATGAGAAAATTAATAGCTAAAGATGTTAGCACAGGCTCTTCTGTGTGTTGCATATTAATTGGTTTCATAAACACAAGCCTTCAGGTATTTGAAAGTTACTAAAAGTAAAATGAATCTAGTAAACCTTTTTACCATACCCCTAACAAGTATATCAACATCTATCTTCTCCTTACAGTATCAGTATGAAATACGTTGATCAGTTGTGAGAATAATTTATAAAGGATTTCATCAACCACTCCAAACTCTGTCAAATGAAATTTAAATTTCTCTTCATTTATTAATAGGAAATGTATGGAGACAATTAGTGAGAATTTAGCAATTCATCATTTGACACTCTTAGGATTTAAAGGGTTCAATTAACTGGCAAACTACCTCAGACTTGTAAACAAATTGTTTCACCTGTCTGCTCTTGACTGTTCTTGTTAGAGTTGTAGTCACAATATCATGGTTTAAACAAGTCTGTCGTGAGTTGTTTACTAGTTACCAAATTTTATTTAGATATATTGTTACAATTATGACAGACTGAATTGACACAGAAGTTGATTACATAACTAAGATATAATTTGTAAGTTGTGGAACAACTTGGACAATTGCATCACCAGTAGCGACAACAAAACTGATTTGTTTCTGATGTCTTTTGTAAGAACAAATTTGATATCATTTTAGACCCTGTTGATGAAATAACTCCCAACTTCAAATATATCCCCTCACCCCCTCATTAGCTCTATTCTATAGTTGTTACTATTTGTAAGTGTTTTATGTATTTACTGGGGTATATAAGTTGTTTTTCCTGCATCATTTTCAAAATTTCAGAAACTTTCATTCTAATTTTTGTCTAAATTTTATGTAACTTGGTTTTATTTATGTCACAGACCCGAGAAGCCACACCCCCTCCGCAGTCCAGTGTCCCAGAGGCCAGCTTTTCTGCGAGCATACACAATACCTTCTGTACCAGAAACAGAATCCACTAGTGAGAAGTCTGCTGACAACAATGCGAAGAATAGCTGTGGTCCTGTCAGATTAAAATTCACCATCTCACCAAAAGGTGGCTCTTATATTGTTAAAAAATAGTTTAAGATTACCATGGAAGAAATATATAAACAATTAATATATATATTAAGTAATTATTATTTCTTTATTTCCGTACAGCATATTTTTTTCCAAAGTCACATTTTTTCTATTAACTATTTTTCATATTCTTTGGTCAACTTCGATTTTCAGGGATCAGATTAAAAATAAAAAAAAATGGACATTTTAATATTTTGAAATTCAACTGTTTCTTTTATTTAAAGGTCGTGAATTCATTTATTGATATCTCAGTCTTAATATGTAAGTACTACTAATCTCTGGACAATACAGGTAACTTATTTCAACAATGATATTTCCATATGTTTTTTGAAAATATGAAATAAACACTCAGGAGATTCATATTATTTTCTTGAATCTCAACTGTAACTTAAATGTAATGCAGCAAAAGTAAGAGAGGTGTAGCTTTAATAAGCACACAGAACAGTTGGCTTGTGCTATCATTAAATTTACTTATACCCCATGTAAAACCTCTAAAACTAACTGACATTTTTTTATCAAAAAATAATGGTAAAAATGCTTGGATGAAGAATTTATTGAAAAGTCATTTTGTAAAATTTCCATAATGACTAATAAATTATTGATTTTTCTTAACCAAATCCTTGGAACATTGTAAAATAAATTTGTTGCGCTGGACCACACATGCATTTAATAGCAATTTGATTATTCTCTGACAGGACATTAGATGTTTCTGTCCTGACCAACCTTTAAGTAACACTACATGTAATTGTTTTTTTGTCTAGCTGGCACAAAATATGGTTCACTGTAGCAGGTCAACTCTTAACAAATTTGGCTGCTAGACAAATAATTATACAATGACAGGTGATAGTATATGTAATTCTAGAGTGGACTCTTTTAAAGGGCAGTTTTAATGATCAGTGCTGGTTAGAAATTTTTGACAGCTTGTCTTAATTGCAAATTTTGTCTCTTATTATTGTAAAATTTCAAATTTTTTTGGTGGTTTGATAATAAGTTATGTATGTAGTGCGAGCCAAGCCAAGAAAAAAAAGGCAGGCCATAATATATATATATTAATTATTTGTTTTTTATTTTGAGTCATGCTGTTGAAAAGGTTGTAAGTTTCTAAAGGCAATAAAATTAGATACATGTAGACTAAGAAGATAGAGTTAAGATATTCTGAACAATTCAATTGCAGGAATTAAGGCCAGCCAGGATTCCTTTTATCACAATACCGTAAATACTTTACCTTGTCATGTGTCTCCTTGGAACTGAGTGTTCAAAAATTTTAAATGTGAAGCTTTGCAGGAACTGCAGAATTAATTAGTGTCTGTAGTAAAAATGAATTGTGACCATATATAGTAATCACATGCATCTACAAGTTCTTAATTTTGAGTGTGACTCGGTTTTATCTTATTTCAATCTGGCAAGTTCTGCAATGCAATTTGCATTTTTTGTTAGCCTAGAAACATGTGCAAATTACTTTATGCAATTATTGATTTCCCATTCCAGTTTTGGCACTGCCAAATTACGAAGTCCTGAGTGTGCTGTGTTTCTTAGTATGTTGACTGAGGGACAAGAGAACATTAACAGTTGCCCTCAATATTTATACTATAATGATAGGGCAAAGACAAAAAAAGAATTTAATTCATTTGATAAAGGTCATCATGCTGACAAAATTATATTCTTGAATATTGATTTTGATAACGTTTTGTCAATGAGGACTATTCTTTCGACCATAGGAAAGTCTGAAAAACATGAAACAGTTAATGTTGCATTCTTGTCTGTTCTAGGCTCAGCATGGAAACTTGAAGGTGAAGAGGAGGATGTGGCAGTTCGTGGCAGCACTGAAGGGACTCCCTTTGTTACTAGTGGGTTGTACTTCGCAAGCAGTGTCAAGCCAATACAGTCCCCCTCACTGCATCATCGAAATCTGCCTTCACTAAACTTGAATCCACAGAAACTACCTTCCTCAAAATCAGTAAGTGTACAGTTTGTAAATAGATACAATTTATGACGACGTACCAACTCCCCCTTTTTAATAAGAAAAATTGATGAACAGATCGGATATGTTTTAAATTATGTAATTTATTTTGTTAAAGGTTGGTTTCTGTTATGCAAACTTTGGCAAATACTTTCATATTGATCTTTGATTAAGTTTCAATAAAATTGTATTGGATAGAATCTTTTATGTTTTGAACACAAATCTATAGGGACATAAAATGAACATGCATTTAGTGAAACATTGGAACACTTGAAAATTCCAAAATGTATAGATTAATTGTGTTGCCTTTTTTTATTAAGCAATAATTGTAACTGAGCTGGTGGGGTTGGGTTTTAGGTTGTTTGAAACTAAAATCGGTTGTGGCAAGTTCGATAAGTTAGTGGGAATGAAGAATTTGATTGGTTGTGTAAAATAAACATTAAAAATATAAAAGATGAGTGGAGCAACACAAACATCCAGCTGATCACAACAAATCCTAAGAACTAAATTTTAATTCATGACACACATGTCAGATACAAAATTTAATGTGCATGTCAGGTAGCATGATCTTCAAACCATGTGGTATATTTCCAAATATAGCAGCAGAAAACTAATCCTCATGATACTGAGTAAGTATGTAGCAAAATGGAAATCCCAAATCACTGTGTATTGATAAATTGAAAACTGAATACTGTATGAAATCTATGAAAGTACCACATCTCAGTTTCAACTCACAAAACACTGTGAATCCATAACACTGCAGAATGTCTCCTGTAAAATTCTTAATATTTATACATTGCACTCAAGGAAAAATACAATGCTTTTGTAATTAATGAGCTAAGGAAGTTAATATTTAATTTGTAAATTTGTTGAATTCTATTTCAAAAAATTCTTTTACAGGCAATAATAATTAAATTGTAAACTGGCCAATCATCAATTCACCAAAATTAATGTTTATGGCAAAATATTTGAATTTCTAGAGTGCTGGAAATGACATTTCAAGGTATTTTAAAATTTATTGGGGACCATACCCCCACATATGTAGATCAACTCCCAGAAGCTAAACTTTCAATGTTCAACAGAAGTCCTGATTTTGGAGGGTCTGTAGGTTGGACATTCTGTGTTCATATGGGTCACAGAAAATATAATAATTATAGACTGTAATATTAATAATAATATTCATATTAATATTAATAACAATTATTATAATAGTTTAGAAAATAATGAGGGTGAAAATTTACAAGCCAGGTTTACCTAGAAAAATCATGGGAACTTACAAAATATAAAAAATTTTTAAGGCCTGGAAAACTTGGAGTTTTGATATAGGTCATGAAAAGTCATGGAACATGAAAATTACTGCTTATAGAAACATGGGCTGACTAGCTTTTGTGGACAGAAGAAAAGAAACTCAACTCAGTTATCATACAGAAATTATTTTCAAGTCATGCGATGTATTACACTTATGGAGTAAATATTAAATGTTTATATTTGCCAAACACTACCGAGTATTTTCTAACTTGAACTTACAAAACTGTGCTGGAAAAAGTTCAAATTGAGAAATAGTTTTGGTATTGCCAAAATAAATGGTCAAAATTAGATCAAAGAAACCAGCTAAAGGTCATTGAAAATGTGGTGGAATTACAGAAGGTCAAAAGAGTATGGAAACTGATTGAATAAGCGCCTAGAACAAAAATAAACTATGTTGTGCAGCCAATCAACTCACCCAAACATTGTACTCCTTAAACAGCTGGGACGACAGTATTTAATTAATGTCTTTTCAAAAATGGACTTTCTTGTTTTATGTTTTGTGCACTTGCTGTGCTTCTGAATTCTCAAAAATGAGATACAAAATGTTCCCAATATGAGGAAGGTATTGTTAAGTGAGAGTTTAACAACACATTATCCAGCACTTGGGAGTGAAAGAGCTAACTAAAAGTGCTTTTGCCCATACATAAGTTTACTGTTACCAGTAATTTTAATTTTTTTATTTTACAGTATGTCTCTTTTATAATTAATTACTTAGTAGGTAGAAGTTACTATTGAGATTTCTAAAATTTCTAAAAAATTTTAAAATGGTACTGGGTTGATTGGGGTTAGGTAGGGATGTATTTGGCTTGGGTCTGGTTTTGGTTTTAATAGACCACTTTTGAGTTACGCTTCAGTTCAGTAACCTGAAGTCGAGGCTTCCTGGGAGAAAATACAGCAAATGTATGAAAACTTGGCACGAAGCCTCAACTTCAGGTTGTTGTTTGCAGGAACTGAAGCGTAATTCGAAAGTGGTCTATTAGAGAAGCAGTTTGTGGTGGATTTGGGAGGACACCTTGATTAGGATTTACCCAGGTGTGTCCTCCCTTGTTGTGCTTATATCACACTTTTTCCCTGTCAGTTTTTTTGTCTTTTCTTCTTTTTAATACACAGATCAAGAGTTTCAGACTTCCGGTCCAAATTCAAAGGAAAAGTGAGCACTTATTAAGTCAGACCATTGTTAAACATC
>JAOBYH010333285.1:0-16132 GCA_025403525.1 Umimayanthus kanabou | reverse complement strand
TTGTGTTAAGGTGTGTTGAATTGTGCTGTAATGTGTTGTGTTTCCTTGTGTTGTAGTGTTACGTGTTATACTGTACTGTGTTGTTGTGTTGTGTTGTATTGTGTTGTGCTGTC
Source organism: Umimayanthus kanabou (assembly GCA_025403525.1). Classification (NCBI taxonomy): domain Eukaryota; kingdom Metazoa; phylum Cnidaria; class Anthozoa; order Zoantharia; family Parazoanthidae; genus Umimayanthus; species Umimayanthus kanabou. Next base: position 16,019 of record JAOBYH010333285.1, on the reverse strand, counting down.
TTGTGTTAAGGTGTGTTGAATTGTGCTGTACTGTATTGCTGTGTTGTGTTGTACTGTGTTGAACTGTGCTGTAATGTGTTGTGTGGCTTTGTGCTACGTGCTGTACTGTACTGTGTTGTTGTGTTGTGACAGTGTTGTGTTGTGTTGTCTCGTGCTATGCTGTGCTTTGTTGTGTTGTGTTGTGTTGTGTTGTTTTGTGCTGTGCTGTGTTGTGTTGTACTATGTCATACTTACACTGTTCATCGATCTCAGATCGGGCAGAGAATACGGCTCGGAAGTGGTGCTGGTGTTGAACGCTAATCCCTCTTGTTCGGCTGAAATGAACAAAGCCCAGCACACAAGCTTGTTAAATAGTAATAACAACAGTAACAAAAATACTAATAATGATAATAATAATAATAATAATAATAATAATAAGAAGAAGAAGAAGAAGAAGAAGAAGAAGAAGAACTTGTCACCCTTTCACCTGAAAACATACCATATCAACTTTTGTTGATCAAAGCCACACATCAATGTCAATGTAAATAGTTTCTCTATGTTTTCGAAAGGATTTTTAAATTATAAATATTAATTATATAGCTTTATTATTCTTTGATGGTTGAAATAAAGGTTATTATTTATTATTAAATAATAATAATAATAATAGTAGTAGTAGTAACAGTAATAATAATGATAATATCGAAGCAATGTGGCGTTATTCCTAGCGATTTTAGCACTTTACTCAAGTAAGCTTTATTTCAAAACAAAAATTTCAAATGAATGGTGGAGTTACATTATCGTATTACTATTATTGTTATTATTATTATTATTATTATTATTATAGTACACTATATCTAAAGAGGATAAAATACATGTTGTTGTACATTGAAAAAGTCTGGCCAAATAGCTTGTGGTAGTAACGCCCATCGTAAAGATATGCCCCCTTTCAAAGGTTGTTACGTTCTTACCGTTCTCTTTGATCGTGCTGATGAAGTGCATTCCATCTTCACTTGGCCTCCACGTTGGGTTGCGTATCTTTAACAAAGGCAAAAATTGTTTACAACTGGTGCTACTGCACTATATTACCTGTACAAGTTCATTCAGCTGCTTTGTATGAAAATGTTCTTGTTAAGCTGTTGATCTGATGCTTTACGTTACGACTAACGTTGTGACTCTGACTATGATTAATAACATGAATATGAGTGACTATGCCTGCTCTAATGAGGGCTAACGCTCGCAACGTCAACTATACACCAAACCTCACGGGCGAAAACATACCATATCAACTTTTGTTGATCAAAACCTATTTTCAGCCTACTCGCCAACGCAGCAAAAACACTTTTTTCATAACTAGTCTTCCAGTGACTATGACTGTGACTGACTATTCCTATGACAAACCATGACTAATACTGTCACTATGACTATTTCTAATAACATGAATATAGTGATTATGACTGACAGACTATGACAAATAATATGAGTGGCCATACCTATGACTATCAACTGACGATGTCTTTGATTTTGACTATGACTACATTTATGACTATACCAGAATTTTGCTGTAACTGTGTGTAAATATGATCTTGACTATGACTACACCTGACTTTAACTATGAATACAACTACAACTATGACTGTATGTCTTTGACTTTGACTATGATTAGGACTACGACTGACGATCTCTTTGACCATAACCATGACTTTAACTGTGGCCAAATTTATGACTACAAAACACAAAAAAAAATTACAGTAACTGAGTGTGACTACGACTATGACTACAAATACGACTTTGAATATGACTACGACTAAGACCATGACTTTGCATATGATTATGACTATGATTATGATTATGACTAAGACTATGATTATCACTATGACTATGACTACGACTACGATTACTACTACCACTTCGACTACGACTATGATTATGATTATGATTATGATCATGATCACGATCATGACCATAACTTTGACTTTAACTACGACTACGACTATGACCATGACTTTGACTACGACTATGACCATGACTATGACTACGACTATGACCATGACATTTAGTAAGACAACGACCAATAGCACATCATAAAACTAGCCACTGTTCAAAAACATACATTTTGAAACTATGGAAAACAATACTCACTGAAAAGTGAACAAGTGACAACTCTGTTTTTCCGTTCTCTGCTTGTTCGTACTGACTGGCTCTAGTCAGACCTTCTGAGAGCCACTGCAAAGGCAACGCAACAGATCAGTCTACTTATTCCCTAAACATCTGAACTCAAACGAAAAGACTTGTTTTACTAGCTGGCCGAGGTGTATTATACAAAAAGAACGTGAAACGACAAGAATACATTTCTGAACCCATCTCCATTTAGAGATACTGATACATAGTACAAAAGTTATTTCAAACTTAGAGTGGGGGGTTGACAATTCCAACTGAGTCAAATGATCGAGATATCCTACTCTATAAACCAGCTATAAACCAAACCTTACGGCGAAAAATATACCATAGCAACTCTTAATGATTAAAACCCATAAAAAGTTAAAAGTTGCCACTGCCTTTCTTAAAACATACTATTGAAAATATTGCTACCACAGGCCTACTCTGGGGCAGAAACTCGCCTTAACTCGCCTTAACTCGCACATCTGGCTTCAAATTTGCCTTAACTCGCACATCTGGCTTCAAATTTCCCTTAACTCGCCCTAACTCGCCTTAACTCGCACATCAGTCTGGCTTCAAATTTCCCTTAACTCGCCTTAACTCGCTTTACGTCGCGGCGACTTAAGGCGAGTTTCTGCCCCAGAGTAGGCCTTACCACTCACCTCCGGATTGCCATGTTTTTTCACATCTAGCTGTGCGAATGAGCACACATCGCCGACGCCCACAACTTCCACAGTGAAGTTATGGAAGAAATCCACGATGTCCAGGGCCTTGTACCTCAGGCTGAACATGAGCAGGAAGGGCGTTATGAGGGGACTGAGCAGCTCTTCCAGCACAAACACCTGGGAGGTGAAAGAAACCGAAACGTTAATGGCTGTGTCTTCATGGACAGTTGCTTCTCGCTCAGTTGAGGGCTATACGCGGAGACAACTAGCGGCTGGCCGGTATTAAAAGATAACAGTAAAGGTAAAGCAACTTTCTTTAACGAGGGACCCTCGATGCGCACTCCCTTCCTCTGTCAGTGGTCCGTTTTGCGAGTAGTTAAAGATTAAGCTGCACGGATCAGAAGAAAGTCGAAGCAGACGTTGGAATCACCGAGGATGGAACTGGGAACCTCTAGCGCCGTAAAAAGCGAAGTTATTGATATCCATTCTTAGTTGATATCAATTGAGGTTTCTGGACCACAACCCTAGCACCCCAGGTTAGGGTTAGAGGTAAGGTTTAGGGCAGGGGTGGGTGGTTCGTTGCTAAGAAACATCCATAATAGAAGCCTGCCCAATCTTCAGCTCCTCCTAATGGAGCGTAATGGACGATTTAACTATCAAATGGCTCCATTCAAGTGACATTACCATATAACTGTCTTGCAGATCATACGCACGGCGACGACGATCCATTGATCCCTTAACTGACCACCAACATTGATTTACACCGAGAAGTGTCAGTTGTTGACTCAAAGTAAAACCAGTCGACTTCACTTAAGAAAAATGATCAAACGTGCAAGTTGAGACAGGAAATGTCGCGAAAATGTACTAGCTGGTAAATAAAAATGCTGCAAAAGAATCTGGAAAAGTCATTAGAGTTAAGCGACCCGGGAAGTAGGCTTCACTCATCTATATTTAGCCATGAGCCGGTACCTGCCCGCGACTTCGCATCCATGAAAAAAGAAAAAACAATTCTGAGGGCGCAGCTCCTACAGCGCAATCATGTGTCTTAGATCTCGCGTGCGCTGAAGATATTTGGGGCACTATGATTGGCTAGTTATGTTTGAAGCTGTCTTCATCGAGGTGTTCGTTGTATGGTGAACATTTGCTCTGTAGCGAATGTTTCACGGTACGGCCTTGTTACGTTAATGATTTAGAAGTAACAACAACTAGAAATAACTCAAGCACAATTCTGTCTGGAATACCTAAAAATATAACGGATGGCTTAATTTCAAGGATGATTCAAATATGTTAATATTAGAAAATACTGAAGGAAATATTTTGTTGAACCGAAGGATAAGTTTCTAATAGTAGTATAGTCCAACAGTTCAACATTGCATTCATACTATAAATTCTAAAGAATCACGATAACGGAGGTTTATTTCATAAAGTAGTATAATGAAGCAAGGGTGATATATTTCAGCTTCGCTTTTCTTGGAAGAGACAGATGGATGTTTGGTGGACGAAGATAAACTGCTGGTGACAAGTCCAAAAGCAACCATTCTGTAGTATATTGTAGCAAATTATCCACTCACAGCACAGGATAAGTCACCAGAGTTACTTAGAGCTGTCACTTACCATCTTGTATTGGAAGAGTTGCGCAAACTGATCTCGAACCTATAAAGAAAGAAGAATTTGCAGCATATAAACGCGAGAATCGAGTGCAAGTAAACATATAGCCTCGTCTGATCTTGTATATATATTTTAAAAACTACTTCAGTTAACTATTCCACGTTTGAGTAATAGAAAAGATGTTCATACTGTCAGCCGCTTGATTATCTATAAACGATTTTTCCAATAACCAATCAAATACTACCATAATGTCCTAGATTATTTCCATAGCCTGAATAAGCAAGTGTCTAAGTTCGTATCCAGGTCAGTGGAATTTGCCCAAGATTGTTATCATGACAAAGAGCAATTGTTGAAACAAAGTTGTATACATGACAGTAAGCGTTCATCTAAGATGCTCCCGTTTGTTGGTGGTGCATTCATCTAAGAAGCTCCCATTTGCTGGTGGTGCATCCATCTAAGATGCTGCCACTTGCTGGTGGTGCATCCACCTAAGATGCTTCCACTTGCTGGTGGTGCATCCATCTAAGATGCTCCCACTTCCTGGTGGTGCATCCATCTAACATGCTCCCACTTCCTGGTGGTGCATCCATCTAAGATGCTCCCACTTGCTAGTGGTGCATCCATCTAAGATGCTCCCATTTGCTGGTGGAGCATCCATCTAAGATGCTCCCATCTGCTGGTGGTGCATCCACCTAAGATGCTCCCACTTGCTAGTGGCGCATCCATCTAAGATGCACCCATTTGCTGGTGGAGCATCCATCTAAGATGCTCCCATTTACTGGTGGCGCATCCATCTAAGATGCTCCCATTTACTGGTGGCGCATCCATCTAAGATGCTCCCGTTTGCTAGTGGTGTATCCATCTAAGATGCTCCCGTTTGCTGGTGGCACATCCATCCAAGATGCTCCAACTTCCTGGTGGTGCATCCATCTAAGATGCTCCCATTTGCTGGTGGAGCATCCATCTAAGATGCTCCCCATTCATCTAAGATGCTCCCGTTTGCTGGTGGCGCATCCATCTAAGATGCTCCCGTTTGCTAGTGGTGCATCCATCTAAGATACTCCCATTTGATGTTGGCGCATCCATCTAAGATGCTCCCATTTACTAGTGGCGCATCCATCTAAGATGCTGCCACTTGCTGGTGGTGCATCCACCTAAGATGCTTCCACTTGCTGGTGGTGCATCCATCTAAGATGCTGCCACTTGCTGGTGGTGCATCCACCTAAGATGCTTCCACTTGCTGGTGGCGCATCCATCTAAGATGCTCCCATTTGCTGGCGGTGCATCAATCTAAGACCTAGATGCTTCCCTTTCGTACCTCGGATGTGTGCGCTTTCCCCTTCCAGTTGTCAGGAACGTAGTGGATACAAGAGAGGATTTGTTTCATCAGCTGCTCGGGGCACCACACCATATGCTGAAAGTTTAATAAACGTGATGTTAATTTGATAAACATCAGGATCCGGTTGTATAAAAACTACCGATCGTCCAACGTTAAATAGAGGGAAATTCTATGCAACAACGTAATTGCATCACGGTGAACAAGCTGTGCTACCCACTTCTACTTCGGAGAAAAATTGCGAGTAATTGACGTAACGCATGAGTAAGCACATGGGCAAAAACTCGATCATCAAGTTCGAAGTTGTTTTTCAGTGTTCGGTTTTCTTTTTGGCATTATCATAATACCATGTTTATCTACGACCTGAAGGAAATTCGGTTCAGAGAAAAAACCTTTAAGACAAAGAAACGACAAAAGAACGTATAATTAAAAAGCTACTTTTAAATCTAATTCGATTTGGGCATTATTATAATGCCAGACATACAAGATTTAACGCCTCATGAAAAGTGTTACTTTGGTTTATAAGAGTTTTGCTAAGAAGAGGAAAGGTTGTCTATTTGCACAATTAACAGATTTTCAAATATCCAGGAACTCTTACGTTTCCAGCAAAAACGTACCAAAGATTCAAAAGACGAACATAAAAGGGCGCTCTTAAGGTATCGTATGGAATAATTAAATTGAAATTATTTTTCGTCAAATCTGCGACACTAATAAAACAATAAAGCGGTTAGTCCATTCCCAAGACATCAAACTCACCTCATCAGGAATGAAGGTATAACAGGCCTTAATAAGGATACCTGGTTAAAACAAAACAGATCAAAGAAGACATTACTGCTCTGCATTATTCAGATGGCTTTTCTTGGTTGGTAAAATTTCAAGACTGTGAAAACCATGAATGTAAAGTTGTGTTCTTTCATAACCATTTAAACTTACCAAGTCCAGCGATAACAGTCAACACGTGCTCGGCAAACAACACATCCTTGTCCAGGATTGTCAGTAGGGTCAATACTGCAAATATTGATCCCGCCAGGAAAGCAACATTCCTTTCAATGGAGTCAATAACATTTATATTAGCAATAGCAATAACAACAGTATTAACAACAACAATAACGGCAAGGATATTGATAATCATAAGAATGATAACAATGTCAATAAAAATAACCTTTTGAGTTAAATGCTTAAATGTTTTCAGGGAAGTCTTCTAGAAACAAAAACACAAAATAAATCAACTGATCAGGATAACATATAATAGAAATTATATACAATAACAAATTATAATAAGATAAGACTCGAATAACATTCAGTGGAAAGAGAATTATTCACAAAAGTAATGTTCCAAAAACTATGGAGGTTTATGTAATAGTTGACATTTCATAATTAAGCGAGCACGCTTTTCCTATTTAACGTATCATTAAGGACCGTTACCTGCAGATGATACTCATTAGCGGAGATATGAAGATATTCATGTACTTGGTTGACGGTTCATAAGCTTTGCTCAATCTAAAAAAAGGGATAAATACACACGTTGACAAGTTAAACCAGCTGCTTGATGTCCAATGCCAGCGTGGACAAAGAACAGGTACGCAATATTCAACCCTCGAGAGGGCTGGGGATCGAATCCGGGGACTTTGAACGTAACCGACTGAGAAATCCGCCCCCATACACAAGTACTTAGTAGTTAAGCCAAAGCTTTGCTTTATATAATATAATATATGTAGCCAAATCCAAGATTTCTTAACGACGGGCTAATTACTTACAATGGAATCAGAACCCCAGTTCTTTTTCGGAATTGCCAGCTGTGAAAAAACTTTGGATTTTTAAATTAACTATGTTACCGTCAATTAAAAGTAAATTTAAAGCCGGTTTCCGTTTCTCTGAGTCACACTTGTCAGGGATCATTTTCTGAAAGTAAATGTTCTTATTCGTTAAATATAGCCTAAGTTTCAAAAACCTTCTCACCTTGTGTGGAACTCGTGATCCAGTTCATTAAAATGCCTGAAGAACAGCTTGCCGTATTGAGACCTATTGATGGTAAATGATAATGAATTATAACAACAACTCTTTATTCACCGTTAGAAATTAAGTTACAAGTGAAATGAGGAAAAGTAACATGTGGAAAAGTTACTGGCTTCCTGTAATAACCATAAAGGGTTAAAGGATCAGGAAGCCAGACTTTGCAGAAATAATTTGAATAATTATAGTAGAGTATTTGTGACGCGCTCATACTTTGCGATAAAACCGTCAATCACGTTTCGCGCGAAACGAACAAGGTTGATTTGGTTGTGTTCTGATTGGTTAAGTGTTGTCTCAGTGCACGCTCAAGTGTGGTTTCAACTGCACTTGAAGTGCACTTCGGCTTCTTTATTCTACATGACCCTAGAGCAAGGAAGGATAACTCGAGTGCACTCGAGAGCTACAACCCGGGAGTTACAACTTTTGCCGTTCATACTCAAGTAAATATCAAGTGCACTTCAAGTACATTTACGGTCACTAGTGTGAACGGGCCTAAAAGTGTGAACCGGCTAGGCAGGTACAAATGAAATGTATTAATTGAAGTCTACACTTAATTTACAAGAAAACAGATACAGTATATTAAACAACAAGAACAAGCACTTTCACCGATGTCTACCGTGGACCATACCTATCCAGCTGGTCAAATTTTATTTATGGAATAGGCAACAGAAGAGATCGAGCTAGTTTGAAGAAAAAATGATTTTACAGATAACCATGCGACAAGTCGGAAACCGAGCAGCGGCATTGAGAAGATGCCGAGATTCGATAAATATTGAAAAAAAAGAAGAAAAATTGACCAATAAAAATAAATGGATTTGTTTGTTAAAAATCCCTCAAGAATTGCAAAAATATTTTTTCTATTAATTACGAGCATTGGAGAACTAACCACTTCCTCGCCCCAAAAGCATCAGGAGCCCTTTTCACCATCTAAAGAACAAAACACAAATAAATGGTAGCACCTACGTAACAGTATTACACTATACAAAAAGCCAAGAAATTGCTGCAATTTGATTGGCTAAGAGAATTGGTATTTCAATGGAAGATGATTGGACGGTTATCAAGTGCTAGAAATTAGCCAATCATTGCACGCTGTCTTGCCTGTTCGAAATGCACCATTCAAATATGGAATACGTCGCGATACTATTAAAGCTTGCTTATTCCTGCTTACAAAGAAGCGTTTCCCTAGAAAAAGGAATTACGTAAAATAAAGTATAAAAGAGACAAGTTCTGGCAATTAAATTCAGTTTTTCAACACTAACTGCATTCTTGTACCAAAAAGGTAATGGTTGGTCCGTTTTCTACGTTTTCACACGCAAGACGATTACGTTCAGCAGGGCCTCATTTTTGTAAACGCCAGGGGTGCTGTAAATCACACTCCTGAGGTTGTCCAGGCGTGCTAATCGCACTCCTCATACTTTTGCTTTTAATACTGAGCTACACTTCTTTCGTAAGTAATGAAAACTCGATGAAGTACATGTAACGAACAAACAGAATTTCAACTTTAATGTTATTGTTATTTAATATCAAACATGTATTATTATTAGTATATGTTATACTCTGGAACTGTGCTCAAGTGACAAAATAACGTTTTTAGTTGTCAAAACAACAACTGCAAGGCTGACAATCAAACTGTTGCCTGTTCATTGGTTGTACAAGTCTCAATTAAAACAAGTAAATTATGTCAAAAATCTGCAATAAAATACAGTACATTAAACAAAGCAGACTTTGTATCAAGTCTTGGAAACACTAAGGCGACCTAAAGCTTCGAAAATCCCAATTGAAAAATGTCACCAGCTGTATGGAATTCTGCTTAAAATTGGTAGCCATAGTCACATTTCAGTGAAAATAGGGATAAGATTTTTTGGTCAACTTTATTGCTGTTCAGTCGCTCAAACAGTTCAGCTGTGCTTGAGTTTTGGCGCGCAACTATAAAAACGGGCGTGACTTGCCCTTCAGGTGCCATCTCGCCATGTCGGCAATTTTTCTGTTCACGCCATCGAGGCCACCGTGACGGAATTAAATTTATTTTGATGAAAACTCCGCAAGAGTAGCACTTTGCGCTCTTTTGTTACAGTGTGCTTTCATTAATCCGTGGAAAAAGATTGCAGTCAGAGAATATCAAAATGAACAATATGCACGCAAAAAAAAAAATGAAAAAACAGTTAACCAAATAATATTTTGAGACTAAACGCAGCTTTTGATATATTTGCATAACTGTATTTCCGTCAGTTTCATCGTAGATAATCACAACTTTTTACTGAACAAACAAGAAAACACGACCGATATTAAGTCAACCTAACTTGTATTCTTACATACGTGCTGTACAGTCACTATTTACGGGCAATTTACAAGTTTGTTTTTATGGACGAATGCCATACCTTTGCCCAGCCTTTGTTCGCCAAACAAATGGCTCCGTACAAACTTCTTTCATGACCGATAATGTAGCGAAAAAAGTATTTTAAGGCTTGCCAGCTTTCTTTTAAAAGTGTTTTGTTGTCAAAAGTTCCAGCAATCAACCAAGCAAATTGCTGAGGCGTGCAACGAAACGCGCTCCTGGGACAATTTTGAGGAGTGTGAAGGAGCGCGATCACACTCGCGCTCCTCAAAAATGAGGCCCTGGTTCAGAGGAACAATGTTTCTATATAAATCCTAATCCCTGGCAGAGAGAAAGCACGAGAATATAACTGAACCAATATCAACAACGCACGTTCACATTAAACAGTTTACAATGAGAAACAGCAACCGCACATGAACTTCAGTATTTGTCTTGTAGTGTACAACACAACTGACACTTCAACAACTTGTTATTCTAAGGAATTTTTTCTTCCCACATTACACTTTGCTGCAGATTAATAGGGATCATACAGTTTGTTGTTATATGAAACATCAACGTAGGATGATGCAATCCAACCTTTCTTTATAAGTACATCACATTGTGATTTTTTTTGACTTTCTGTTAAGACGGTTCAGCTATACGCCGCGCTTCGTGTTATTAAAGGACCAATGTTGGATGTACAAACAGATATTATAGGGGCGCTTCATTTCAAATATTTTTCATGGGGATCCTCGTCCGGAAATTAGGGAGGTGTCCGTAACCTATCATTGCCAAAATAGATTCGATTACTTTCGAGTATCAAATATTCATTGTTAAAATACCTTCAAGCAGCTCACGAAGTCCGCATGATCTGGGCATGACAAATGTGTTACAATTGACAATTAAATTAGATTATGTATGAGGTCGCAACTTGTATGTGCTTTCTAGTTTATAAACTCAGTACAAGACCACAGCAAAAAAGGTCGTTTATTCCGCTAACTGTTTCTAGCAAAAACTCTTATCAGACTACAGCCATTGCATCTGAACAGTAGTTGAGAACTTAAACGTTCCTGACTGGATATCACGTTTAACTCTCTTACCTCAGCATAACTGAAGAATGAGTATAAAACAACCCATATGAATATGAATGGACAGAGAAGGAAATTAGCAACTGCTAGCCAGAAAATCCTACTTGATAACCTAAAATGATAAAGTATATTAATTAGTAAGTTAAACAGCAAATTAGAAATTGAAAATCACTAGTAACTTGTGATTAGCATCTCAAAGGTAAATCAACCTTACCTTGCAGCAAGAACATGCCTGGAATAACAAATGAAAAGCACAATAATTAGGAGTCAAAAAAGATCATGGCTAAACGGCCAACACAGAACATACAATAACTGAATTCTGCCGCATATCCGTAAATTGATGCGATTTTCACCATTCTAACTACCTGACGACAGAGTACAGACAAACGATAACGCATAACACTGTCTTAGTTCTAAGTAATCACAACAATTTTTAATGTACAAATAGATAGGGCATATTATAAGGAAGTGCTAAGCAAACAGCACAAAGCAGGATTTAACAAGGAGTCCCCTGAGAAAAGGGAAAGGAGGTAGGCCAGGAAACACAATAATAATAATAATAATGATGATGATGATGATAATAATAGCATGTATCTTTTAAGAGGAGGCTTCCTTCACTAAAAGTAATTTTCTGGAAGGTCCTCTAAATAAAATCCAAAACAAAATATGTTTTAAAAACGAGAAGTGGGGAATTGGAAGTGGTGATGGCAGCAGAGAGTTACACATCCAACTGGTGACAATGACCGAAATCGTCTCCACTGGAGATTTGAATTTAATGAACCGCGCTCCACCATGGGGTAGAAAGGCGATGATCGTAATGATATTTATGAACCAGTTTTCCATGTAGCCTTATATTCATTATGCAACACATCAACATAGTCATTTTGAATTCGTTCACAACTCTACACGAAGTATTTCTTACAACACAGGCAGTCACAAGAAAAGTTGAATTATCAGGAATTGATCATGCAATAAGATGTATAAAATTGTAAGGAAATACACATGTTTAACAATGCTCAACCGAATATCTTAACGTTTTATTTTAACTGATCTATTATTACGTTGGGGTTCTGATCATTTCCTCAAATGATAAGGAGACTATCAACTTTTCCAAACACTTTAAGAGAAACCACCACTAGCAAGACAACCTTTTCCAAGGTTAGATTGATATACAACACGAACCAATATTCTACCTATTGTTACTGTTCTTGTATTCGTCTTTCAGTTTCCAGTAATCTTGAAATGGAGATCCAGGGCCCCAAAACAAGATCATTTTCAGATTGTATTTCATTCCTTCGGTTAGAAAGGTTCTGGATAAAAACAGAAAAGAAAATATCACAATGCTGACATTAGCTACAAACAGAGATGTTGAATGAATCACAGTCCAACGATTGTTATGGTTTTGCTCTAATCATTATGACCAGGTTAAAGGGAACGAACATCGTCCGACACTGTTAGTCCCACAACGTTGGCTAAACGGTGGATAAAACATCTAAATTCTATTTATGCAACGAACCCAATAAAGCGAAAGGAAATTAATCAACTTTCTGGAACATCACCAATCAATAACCAACGTTGTCGTTGTGAAACATTATCAATCACCAATTAAAGTTAAGGAACATCACCCAACAGCGTTTTCAAACAGATTTAACATTAAAAATGCAGAATCCAGTAATGTTAGAAAATGTTAGACCAACTTACTGGATCCGTCTGAACGAGGCTCTACTCAACCAACCTGTCCCCATCTCGGGAACACCAACAGTTTCACTTACAGTACGTTCCCGTCATCTTAAAACTTTATAGGTAAAACAACAAACGCTTTTCGATATTTTAAAGTCCATTTTAAGGGAGAGTAAATGTTGCTGTACTTTTTAATAAGAATAAAGTTCCTTTTACAAAAACCCACAAGTTAAAGTTCCTTGTTGTTACCTTTGTCCAATAAACGGGAAGTGATATGTACAAGGGATCACCGACTTGTTCTGCATAGCCACCATGTAGTTCTTCCATCTCAAGATTCGATGGTGGATATCTATGATGCAAGACCGTCCAGTGGCAATGATTAAACCGATAATTTCACACAGCTACGTCCATATTCATGTGCACAAACGTGTACACATGCTTAACCAAACACAACACAAACTGATTGGGCCCAGGTCCTCACTTCAACTACCGTAAGCTCTCTATTACGCCCACTAGGGCGGTATATTTAATCTCGGGCCTTCTGGAGGAAGGAAGGGGGGTCATCTGAGAAAGGAGCTTAAGGGGGAGCAACATGTCAAATTTTGGTCGTGATTAGGGGAATTGGAGAGGATATTTAAAAGGGGAAAAAGTTAATAGGACGCAACAAACACTCAGTATTCCTAAGCGAGCAAGTCGGATCAGCATACGAGCTGGCGTTCGTCCATTAAACATTAACTCCAAAAATTAAATTTATAACTCACCTAAAATCCGTAAAAACTAAAAATTCCTTCAAAATTAACAAATCGCCCCCTATCACTTTTCGTCCCAAATTATCTCCAAAAATTCTCAAAATATTTGTGAATCTTTATCAACTACGGCACTGTGCCGCTATGATTCAAATTTGTGTTTTGATCAATTGCAACCGAGATACCGGTGACTATTACGCAATCAAGCCTGAAAATTCGACTTTACGTGTTGCTCCCCCTTAATAGAGGGTATGTGGGGGAGTGGGGATGGGAGGGCTATTCAGACGTTGGATCCTAACCCGATCTAAACAGGGATTTTTTAAAAAATTAATTTTCTGATTCCTTAGGAACATAATTATCTTGAAGTGGGGACTAAAAAGTAGCATGTGGGAACTCTTATACAAGGTCCGTCAGTTAGACAACACTTTTATGTCAAACCTTTTTAAATTAACTAACTTTTTTAGTACGATTATATAGAAGTTACGTATCAAGTGGTATCTACCCAAGTGCCTTGATTACCCACCCAGTTCTGTTAATTCTTGTTTATGGACACACATGTGATGCACCTTCTGGACTTCTATCAGTTTTCTCTGAACATCTTGCCATTGGAGGTTGGACAGCTGGCTCTGTATCAGTACAAAGTAACATCTCTGACACAGCACAAATTCTTTTAACATTGTCACTGTTACATTTAACAACAAAAAAAACGGCAAAGGGGCTTGAACTAAATTGTCAATGGTCTGCTACAATTTTCTGCGGTTCTCGCAATGGAACCTCTTGCTCGGAAGCAAAATGCAGTAGTGTAATAAAGTCATTAGTATTACTACTAGAAACTACCGATGGAAATGTACTGCTTCAAACTATCTAAGGTAGAAGGCCAAACACCAATGAAGTAAAATTTTCATGTGGTAAACAGGTCATCTCAAGAAATCCAGGAAGGGTAGGATTTTACAGTCGCAGTGGATCAGCAGCATTGCACGCTTCTTGCTTGCATCAAACCAATGCTGTTTGGCAAAAAGCACTGGCACACAAGTTATTGTGCCTTAATGTCTATTTGGCGAGTGCATAAAACAATTAAAGTCGACCCTGCACATACTTTGGTGTTTGTACGCCCGGGGGGGGGGGGGGGTAGGGGGAGATGATGGACTCCCAGATTTAAAAAAAGGCGGGGAGCCACGTCAGAAAATTTCAAATGAACCCTTAAAAGGTACCAAACTGGGTGTGTCTCAAGCTGAGCTTTACTCCTAATAGGTACCAATGTGTTGTTTGATATAAGCTCCAAAGTGTGGTTGTAATAACAAAATTCGATCAAATAGAAATTTAATTGGTGGCAAGATTTAAAATTTTAAAAAGCTCTACGAAGTTCCGGTGTTTATATGAAACGCCATTCAATTAACAGTGACACCCCAAAGACGTACCGTGATTTGTTTAAGCGTACGAATTTTGCTTTGAACACTCTATTTGGTACCAAACCCTGGTATTTTTACCCCTAAGTGGTATGATGAGCAACCCCGCCCTTGTTAGTATGGGCGTTCCCCCCGGTTTGCATCCGTTTCCATGGTAACTTACAACCTCCTCAATGCCGCAGTGACAACTTTGCTTTGGTAAAATTTTTACAAATAACTCATTAAAGAATGGGAGAAAAAGGAACTTACCTCTTTGAACTTCAAAGCATTTCTGTAGAAACTTCGGATTTCTAGTAACTTGAAAAAGTAAATTACAACTCTTGCCAGTCTTATTAACCAGAAGATGAACGCAAGGACTAAACAAGCAACAAGCTCAGCCTTCATGCTACAATTGAATAGAAAAGGAAGGAATTTGTCAGCTGGGATGGGTTCTTACAACTTGTCAACACATTTTATTTCGGAATAAAATTTCAATTAGAGACAGGTACAATGATGGACCCGTTCTGGAATGACTCATTACAAAAAGAAGCGTGTAAACTAATGTAGAGTCTCAGAGTGAAACCGGGATGAAGTCGTACCACAACAAAACTGATCCGGTATCGTGTAAACACACTCTAACTTCAATGTGTAGACCTGCAAACCCAGTCTAGTGCCAAAACACTACTTACGTATTTTGGCTTGGTCATTTTGCCAACAGAAGCTGTACCTTTTGGGTATATGTCTATTCCAATCACTCATTAACTGTTTATTCTCTACTGTAAGTGACAGCTAGATAACTTTAAAGTTGAATCGTCAGAAGTATTAGTAAAAAGAATGCAAGCTCAAAATCAAAGGTGAAATGTTTCTGGATCTTTTTTTCTGATGAGTGAATATTGCTCAGCAAAGTACATGAAAAAAAACACAAAAAATAAAAGCGAGTAGATTGGGATTGAGAGACAAAGGTATATGGTAAATTAGTATTTGCCTAACAAGTAAATAGCACTTTACGCGCGCTCTGATTGGACAATAAAAAGTAAATATCCACCGC
>JAOBYH010333284.1:0-25142 GCA_025403525.1 Umimayanthus kanabou | reverse complement strand
CTCAGAACTGATTCTGGCCAGAATGTCCCTGCTCATGGATCAGAGCCGTTCAGTTCTCCCGCTCCGGTCGGCCAAAGTGCGGGAATTTGGAGGGTTGTGGCGGGAAAATTGTATGCGCGCGCCTTGGACCTTCCCCTTTAAACTAACCAGAACCAGTTATTTTCGGTCGGCTGGAACGAGAAACGGAAAGCAACCTAAGTAGTTATTAACCTTACCGCAGATCAGTTTTCTTGTATTTTTAGTTTCAGTTCTAGATGACGCTAAAATCATATGTTGAGTTTAAAAAGAATGCTAAAAATACCTATGTCGATTGTACAAATTCTGTTTTAGAGTCGAAACCCTCTGTTCTTAAGTTTAAAAATAATAGTAAACTAAACAGATCGGATTTAACTGCGAGTGTGTGTATCTGTGATATAAACAACCCACAAGTTGTAGAGCACGACTGAGAGAGATATAAGAGAGCCGAGATACAGGACTTAAGAGGCATGCCGCTATACCTGAACAATGTTTTTTTTCAGCCATTAGCCAATTAGAGAATCCTAGATCGCGCCTTGTTATTGTCATCACAAAGATCTTGTTAGCTCGTCGGTTGATAAGATTTTGGTGATAGTTTCCGTGTTTCTTCAATATATTTTATTTTCTTCGCTTACAGCTCTGTAGTTCGCGGATCGAACTCAATTTATCCACTGCTAAACTACCGTTTATATGTTGAGCTAAATATCCCAAGTTCCATAGCGGTCTAAATCAAGTGTGTTACACATTATCTTAAAACTAAAATATTGCATAATGACCATAATTTCAAGAATGTCAGTCCTATCTTTCGACAGACTCATCGTAAAACAGATAAGACCAAATAATTACAGGTCCTTCTTTTAAAAACCTCTAGATACTTTGTACGGCATTTCCTAAATTATTCTAGATTAACTCGCAATAGTTCTAGAATGTTTCCAATTTATCTAAGCCGCGTTTAACCGATAAGCAGAATTCATGGGTTTTACTGCGCTGGCGAGTAAGCTAAATATGTGCTTTAATCAACAAGGGTTGATAAGGTATGTTTTTCGCCTTAAGGATATTCGCCAGTTATAATAAAAAGTCATAAAATCTCCGCCCTCTTTATCACGAAAAGTTTTGAAAGTAGTTATTTACGATAACATGCGGTGATTATATGTGATATGGTGTTATTCGCGCCTTCCACCTTCCAAAAAATGCAAAATGATGAGCTGCTAGATTCTCATTAACTATCTCTATACGTGTTCCCTAAACAGGTTGGGGGAATGTTGCACTTCATCTTAGATAATTTGAATGGATTATTATTACCTTTATTCTTATTAGCAATTCATTAATTCGTTTCGTATTGATATTGTAACGAGAAATTAGATGCTGATAAGTTGGTGGGAGTGGGAGTGTTTTAAAAAGCAATACTACGTACTGCTGGCCTCTAGACTATCCGTCCATCTTCCTTGTTTTAAATTCTTTCTTGCATGCGCCCCTACGGTCATGTTGCAGGTGTAAAGATCTTAACCAAGTTTTAGTGTTCGTTGCACAGTCACCTAACAAATTGCAAAGATCTTCTTCCGGAATCCAAATGTCCCATGTTACTTCACTCCATTTATTACCCATCAGAACTGCGCAGTATTTTGGAATTTTTGTGATATATCGTCTGTATAAAAGAAGTCGTACGAATTTGAAAAAGAACCTGGAAATATCGATTCGATGCGCCTTTGTGGCGCCCGTAAAACATAAAAACAGGAACCTAACAAGATTGGTGAGCCCTTTAATTAAGGAATTCCCTTTCAATTGAGCAACCATCTGTTATATTATTAAGTAGCTGTAAGTATCCACTCACAAACAAATAATTAACACCCATTTCGTGTAGACTAGCTGTGACACTGTAACATTTATAATTGCCTGTGCGGCTACGGCATTATATTGACTGGATGGTCGAATTCAGACTCCAGGCTTTTAGTTGAAGTGGTAATAACAATGACACCAGAGTCAGATATTATACTACAACTGATACTGTAGATAGTTACATCAAGAAAGGTTAAAATCAAGTGAAGGCATATTGATAAATATGTAGCTTTGTAGCTGCCCTTCGAATACAGATCTGGAATAGTTAAAGCCGCACTCGATATGGCCGTAACAAACGATGGCTTTGCAAAACCTCCGTCTGTTTCTGAGAACCAGTAGTAAATTGTTTGGTACAAATCCCGTCTTGAACATGAAAAACCAGTTGTGAAGTTGCTCATGATCAAATCTGACAAGCTGTAACACGAAAGGAAAATAATCAACAATGAGTCAGCCAATATATGTGTCGGCTGCAGGTCTTGGGTGCAACCCGTCATATCACAAGTAACAGAGGGTCAGTGCTGAGTAACGACTAACGGAGTAACCTATATATAATGTCCAGACGCCAAGAAAAGAACTCTAAGAGTAATTCTTGTGTTTGAAAATTGAAAAATGAATTTACAATTTAGAACAGAAATTTATTACTCTTAAACTTAGTTTCGACGTTACTGGGAGGATCTATATCGGTATACTCCCCTATCGAAGCTTACGAGATTATAAATAGTTATAGTACATCCCAGTGGGAGAAAACGAAAATTGACTCCTACATAAGCAGCCCACTGTGAAATGAGTCTATTTATTTTTATTTATTTATTTGGGGATTTTCGCCAAGCTAAAAACATTACAAAAAATACCCCGGCGAACTGAATGGTGGGCTGGCCAACGAGCACATAAATCATAACAATATATTTCAACTCTTTTATTGCAGTCACTAAGTCGTGGCTACTAAAAGGAATCCAGTAAAGGTATAATAAAATATCAGTATAATTTATTATATTTCCCTTCCGTCAGTCAAACTTATGCAATTAATTCTAACTAGTGTCAATAAAACTGCCATTAGGATTCGCTGTTTTGAGACCTACTTGACGATCGACTAAAACTGACTTGATCAAGTGCAATTTGCATCGTTTTACCCATCGACAAAAAACCTCCAATATCTGTATATATTTATTTTTGTCGGTGTTTGTTTAACTTACTTTTATTCACGTTTCGCACGAAAACAAAAATGTAAATGAGGTAGTAGGTTGCCTTTGGATAGGGAACCGGCTTTCGTCACACAATAACGGTGATAACAAAAGCCTTCGTGTTCTTGTCTTGAGTTGTTTTAAAAACATTCCAAAGAAGTGTAGCTTTTATTTGATAAATACAGACTTGTTTTTAGACCTGTGAAAAAAGTTTAATATATGCTTTGGTTGTTTTTGACCATTTTATGTCCAAAACGGCACCCCGTCATCTCAAACAAAGGCTAAACAAGCAATATTTTTATGTGTGTGAACTGCACCAAATGCTTTCGCTGGAAAGTTCTATAGTAAAAGTTTTTGGTATTGTTTCCTCGACTGAGGGCTTGTTTCCTTTGATTAACAATTTGTTTCGTTTTGTAATATAACACATGAAGGTATCAGACTAAAAACAAAAGCTGGAGATGAATTACGTGGGAAAAGTAAGTGACAGTGCTGGGTTGAAGTACGAACACAGTTTCAAGTGGGAGTTTTAATCGGGAATCTAATTAGCCAACAGACAGATCACAAGTTACCTCACACAAGGATTGGCAAAGTTGTCCATTAGGACTGCGTTCGAAACAAAGACACCCGCAGGGCTTTTACAATGAGAACTTCCTCTTTTCCACCGGTCGATCCCCCTACTTTTAAGTGGAAACTAGTTTGCGAAGTCAATATTTTGTGGGAGAAAATTTGTTTTCCTAAATTTGCTGCTGAGCTCTGAAACAGACAAACTCGCCGACTTGACACTTATTTAACTGTCCATTAACGTGAAGTTCATCTAGCCGTCGTAAGTTTTAAGACAACGCCATTACAAAACCAAATATGCACACGTCTTTGTGACACAATTACACTGCTCATGACAAAAGCAGGTAGCTTTGGCCATAAATACGAGAGGGCGGGACTGACTCCACTAGATAGGAAGCTAAGCTGGTTTTGATCACGCGGAAACAGAGCAAGAATCAGCCCTTTCTTCAACTCTCTCAATAAGGTAAGAATCGCTTCGTTCTTTCCTTTAAAGGTTTTTGAATATCTAGTTAACTACTTTGCCTTCTTTGTGATGGAATTTCACCTCCGATTGACAGCGCGCGAATATGTTGCATGTAGTGTGAAATAGACTTTTCTTCCTTATCCCGTTTGTTATAAGTAATTTTCTAATAACCAAACATTTATAAATATAAACCAACGGCGTGTCTGTGCCTTTCACTGTTAATTTTAGCGGACGAGGCGTTGCACAAGGATATGCTTTTGTCCTTAAACTGTTGTTGGTGAGCTAACGTACGGGAAAAAAGCATTAAGAACAAAACCAAAACCAAAGAGAGTTTGAACTTTCTCTGCTTTTTGCAAACTCGCGAGTTTTTACTAGTGTTTGTACAATGTCTACTGAATAGACCTGTTTTTGGGGTGGAATTAATGCAGTTGATGAAAACCTACAAATGAAATGAATTGACGAGTGAGTTTGTTTAGTGTTAATACCGATTTTCCTGATTCTAAACTAAGGTTTTCCTCAAGTTCATTAAAGTCAACACCGAAGAACAACTGAAGTATCCGTTCTATTTTCTCATACCACAATAGCTGATTATACCTCACCACCAATTATTTTTTAAAAGTTTTATCCAAACAGCTTATTTCCTTCCACCTCTTGTTAAGTTAATTGTGAATTCATCTTCAGTCAAAAGCGGAACTAAACTTCTGACGCAACGAGCAATGCAAACAAAAGCTCAAATGACCTCAAATCTCAAAGTTGGGCAATCGAAGTAGCACAGCTATTGACTCTGGACTGAACAAATGCAAAAGAAGAAAAATTTTCAAAGAAAACCGTTAATGAAAAGTATCTCCAAACTAGAACAAAGACTGGAAAGTGTGATTGAAAACACCAGTTAGTTTTTCCGTTGTTCTTGCTATTAAAACCAAATAAACTGAAATATATGAGTTCAACAATGTGTTTCTCTCTCAAAACTCCTTTTAACTAGTAAAGTTAACGGCATACCAGTACTCCAGTAGTCTTTTTGGCGCCTGTGTGCGTTTCTAACTGCACGGTCACCAGTCACTTGGTGAGCTTGGAAAAGATTGCTAAGCCTTTAATTGTTTGTCAAGAATCATATTAATGGCAAGGTTTTCAGAATAAATAGAGACGCAATGCAAGGCCAAGGTATCGACTATTGTGTTTCGTGCCCCTTTTTGTTCCCTCCGTATCAAAATTTTCCTCTGCCTGTGTCATGATAACTTTGCCAATAAAATGAGAGTGTTGAATGCAGATATTTTCGATAAGGCGATTGAAATTTCTGAGTGAACGGGTTCCATTTTGTTTTGAAATGTTTTGAAGCGTCGAATAAAAAAACTAAAGATTAGAAAAGCGCGCTCACTTTATTGACTTCCGATAACAAAAATATTAAAGTTAATGAAACTCAAAACAAATTTAAATCTTAACTCGTCTTTATGAAAATGAAATATCTTTAATAAAAAATAGTCGGAAGGAAAAGCATAAAGAGAGGCCGCTTTCACTTCTAGTCAAAATGTTCCAGATCTTGACGAAAATGGAAGTTAATTATTTATTCAACATATGTTTTATCCCTGAAACTAGCAAAGTAAGTCAAGCAGGTATACTATTTTCGGGAAGGCGGAACTACCTTTAACCGGTCACTTTGTTCGCGGAGTTAACAATAATTTCCGTGTTCAGCCTTGAGGCCATCTGTTTTCGAAAGCGTATGAGCCTAAGAATCCCACGTTTGCAGCGAGAGTTTGTCAGTGAACAGTCAAATTTTAGCGGTATATAAGTGATAAGCCGGTGCCGAAATTATAGCATTGTTACTAATGTTTACGTTAAAGATAATTTCTTGAACAGGTGATCGAGTCTATTAGAAGACCAAATAAAAACACAATTAACTATTGATTTTCTATTTCAAATGATTTCTACAAGTTCAAAGTCAAAGACAGACATTTATATACTAAGTATAAATTGAAAAAACCCCGAATTCTTCTCTCGTGAATGACACTCTGTCTGACTCAAAGTGTTGTCAATTATTCTAGTTTCTATTCTAGTATTTTGCATATATCGACTGAAGGTACCACGAACAAAAGTCGCGCTGAACTTTCAGACAAGGCATACACTAAATCTGTGACGACGTTAACAATATTATTTATATTAGGAAAAGAAAGTATTTTATACCACTGCCCTCGGTTGAGCCTCGCCATTTTAAAAACATTTCTTAGGAAAGAGATATATCTTCGTTAGAATTCTAGTATCAAAATCTTAACGATGTTTTTGCTTTTAACTGCGGCTAGCGATGCATGGCCAAACAGCAACAGAGCGTGTGGTATCTAACGAGTTACAGCTCAGACAGCAGTAAAATCTTTGGTCATTGGCGACGAGTTTTTTTACTCTCGCGTCGGAGACTACCCCACAATCCTTTGGGGTCCTGTTCAGAGTTGTTACCACTGCGTCAATATACTATATCTAAGTGAGACTTGACGAGAAAGAGTTAAGTTTGTTGTAGCATGCATCAAAAAGCCAAACTACTCCTTGTGTAGCGGAAAATGAAGACAAGAGCTTTCATTCAATGTAATTTAATGGATATATTTGGTTTGGCGCTTCAGTTTGACCATCAATATCTTAGATTACTCCCCTGAACTCGAAGCTTAGTAATTATCAATTTCAAATGGATTGAGAATGTTAATATCTCAAGTTCTAAACTGTATTATTGACCATAGAACGGGACAACATAAAAATTAGTTTGTGTCTCCTTAAATTATTTTGTGTAATATCTCCCTTAACAGTTTAAGATAGTTGCAGTATCTCAGTTGTGTTAGCTCGCATTTGCTTTTTACCTTTAACTCCAGTTTATTTCTACATAGAACACGGCACATAGAGGGTTAAAAGCTCAAAATAATACATGTACTGCATCACTGAACCTCATATTACTACTGTAGTTCCTGTTTTAAATGCACGGTTAAGGCCAAGGGCATTGCTGAAAATAAAAGATACAGTTACCACTATTATTGCTGTCAGTGTCTATTCTTTTTATTCAAGCTCTTTAACAAATGATAGATTTACACACTAGTATAGTTAGAGTATCTAAAAGGAATTGAACAAATCGCCGGATACAAGATAGTGGCAGTGTTAAAGTTATACTTTGACTTTGATAGTTTTTAAACTATTAAAAATGTAAAAAAAACTGTACGAAAAGTATATTGACAATCGGAATTTTCTGCTATGGTAAAGTAAACTGTGTTTATTCTCATAGTGGCACAATGTTTCAAAACAGCTTTTGATTTAAAAACAACAAAACAAGCCGGAGGAAAACAAGACATATAACAGGTTTAAAGAAAATTCTAAGCTTCCATGTGTTTCACGGTTGAGATGGCAAAATATATTATGCTAAAGTTGCTCGTGTCTATAAAAGAGACTTACACTATTAAAACTACCAAACAAACACGCTGGGAGGTACAAGTTTACAAAGAGGTTATTGTAGGTTGAACATTTTAGCCCTCAATAGTTTGTTTTGTACTTTTTATTTATATAGAAGGTAGGTACTGCGTGTGTTCATGTTTCACGCTAAATATCAAGCCTTGTGTAAACAATGTGGCTTCGAGTCACGTCATTTTAACATTGCGATCATTCATATCATTTTGAAAATTACACATATCTTTAAAATATAATGCCAAATCTTACAAAAGCTTAACTAGTTAATAACTGCTTTTGGATGGTAAAGAGTGACAGAGTTTTAAAATATTCAGTTGTCTTTTTTGTAATAACGCACAATGAAGTTTCTACTTTAATTGTGAAAATGGTAGAAAAAACCTTGCTTGGTTTAGATGAGTTCATTTGGCCGTTTCACAGACACAAACAAGTTGATATTAGAACTGGTATTCAAAAATGACAAGTTTATTTTAACTTGAAGAAATTAATCGGTTCTTCTATTCAAGAACTATAATCTACTGAATGCAAAATTATTACCTGGAAATCGTGCCACAAAAACTTTTAAAATGGCAACTCAAATAAACGAGGCATCTTTCTTGATTTAATTACAAGCATTGTTTTCTTGTTTGCTTGAATACAGTTAAAATAGCCGCTTTGGCATCATAGACTCCGTTGAGTTTACACGTGTCATAGGATACATTATTCATCCGAGAAGTGTTTCTTTATGAAATCTTGTGAATAGCCCCTTGAGGTGTCTTCATTTCAACAAAACATACTATCTAATTATAACCTTTCTTTGATTTGGCATGAAACCGACATGGCTGCAAAACAAAAGAAGTTGGTTGATAACGCATGGCCAGACACTAAACCACTTTCTTCTGACACTCGCAAAGCTCGAACATTTCTAAAAACTGAGTTTACTTGTTTTAACATCCGATGAAAACTTAACAACTACAAATAAGGATTATAGTTTTAAAACAAAGTACTGAGCAAACACGAAGCTCGTAAGCACTGCCGTTATGTAAATATACGCGTTTACTTTCTTAATTTACAAAGGCATTTTAAGGTATCGTTTGATGCTACCGACAGTCCATTCTGCACAAAATTCATTTGGCTATGACTTGTTCACAGGCAGACTGTCAAGTTCATTCTTAGCATTCGATTAAAAATACATGACCTGCCGAATTCAATTCCAAAGAGATCGTTATCAGAGCCTTCTGAAAAGCAATGTCCTCGCAGACAATAGCAAAAGAAACCGCCTCGCAAGTTAAATTTCTGTCTTAATGCCAACAAGCGCCGAGCCCAAGTTGTAATGAATTCCCTGCATTGCACAAACGAAACAAAGGCTCAATATTAGGAATGCTATTCTTTCCTCGCCATGCTCTACCGACATCATCCTAGTCAAAAAATATGAGTAGGGGGCGTTCCGATCCAATTTACACTCCGACTTTTCATTTGGGTCTGAAGACGAGCGTGGTGTAAGCGTTATTCGTATTCTAACCTCCCTGTAATTATACTCTAACACCGCAGCCGCGGGCTTGCTGGCCTTTCTAATCAACTCATTGTGTCACGACCTCTCGATTCTGGGTAATAATAGGGACAGGTTTTTTGGTCCAGTGAAGCAGCTGCCAGCAGATCAACATTTTATATTGAAGAGCGTTTTATTTGGATTGGTTGAATTTGTCCTTAGCGCAGTTGAAGGGCTATCAGGGTAGCGCGGCACTTCAAACACGAACTAATTAGATCTATCAATTTCTGGTCGGCCGATAATTCCCAAACCACGCCTGATTAGAGTTAACTTTCTCGCTGCATGTGTGTTTTAAGTTAGCGAGTGATAACCAAGATTCACTGCACGGAAGAAACCTTTGCCGGACATAGTTCCTGTTTCAGAAAACCACAAGAATAAAGATCAAAACAACAGCCACTGATCTGTGAGCAGATGCTGAGGAGCTTTCATAGAGGTATGAACTTATCGTCTTAATATTATTTTGGCCACTTTCATACAAAATTTACAGGTATTCGCTTAATGCTGTGAACTAGACAGATGAAAAGGCGCCAAGCTCATCTCTGAATTGAGTAACAGGGTGCTATTAGCTGAAGAACCGGAATTCTTGCATCGCCTCAACGAATTCTATAATACACCGTCATTTAAAATCTGGTGGGAAGTACAGTATTTAGCACCTGAACTTGCAAGAACAGGCCTGAAAGTAATTTATTTATAAAAGTGACTGGATTTAACCTGAAACAGCAGGCAAGTTTAGGCTACGGCTATTAAGTATAACATTTCTGTGCATGTCGACTTGATTTATTTCTCTTTAAGCTCACGAGATCTTAGCTGTGTAATTCCGAACAGTAAACAAACGTTAGGCTAATTGACATATACATTGCTCAAATGGGTACACAGCATGCAAGCAATCACATAAAACGTATACAAGACCGCATAGCGCGTTAAAAGTTGAACTATACACAGTTATTACTATCGTGTAAACTATCAGAGATCCCACAGGCTTTCACTGGGGCCTTGCAGGTCTGTCAAATTCCCTTCGCTTGAGGATGGGTTTTGAGCGAACTCCAGCTCTCGTGGAATGAGTTCTTGACTCCTTGATCGATTTAAATACAGACTCGACAGATTAACGAATAACGCATGTAAAGTGTACTTTAGATCTCCCAATGGGATTAAGGCCACTAAAGAAATGCAGGTTAATTATCGTTTGCAGTAACTTTGTAATTATTTCTACCGGTGTCTGATTGTGGAATGAAAACGTATCAAGAGTTGATTAAATGGGTTTGAGACGTGAAGGAGGTCTACAGTTGTCCCAAGACGCCTACTGTGGCTCGTTGTTTGAAAGACTGGCCTCTTGTACTAAGGATCAGAGATGATCAACAAAGCTTTTCGAGCGACAATCACATTTGTTATGTAAACCCCAAACAGCAGAGGTGTGAATGAGGTGATAGTATTATTGTTTGTATTGCTATCCAAAAGGCCGGACCGCCGCTCGGACTACATGTTTGGGATAAATTATGTTGTATGCTTGTGATCCGATGAGCTTACGCCTCCAACCCGCCCCCTTGAACATAACTTGAACGCCCCCTATTCCGGTTCCAGCCACCCACAAACTTAGTTTCCTTAGGACAGGTCTCTATTTTGGCTGCGCCGGTAAATTTGCACTATATCGCGGCGCCGGTTGCCAGTTGGCGCAAGTACAATTTCGACCTACAGGTCTCCGAGGCCTTATACGCTTCTCGGCTGCAGAGAGTGCGTGCTTTCGCTACACACGTCACCAAGTCTTCTCTGGATGAAGAATTCATTGAGATTCAGCTAATAACCACTTCCGATAGTACTCCAACATGTAAAGTGAGCTCATCTGCTCTTGAGCAATAGTCCTTAATTTTAGGCCGGAAAAAGCAGGTGTGAAGACATTGAAAAAGCTTTAATTGTCAACGTTTTGGCTGACTTAAGAGTTTTACCGCCTTATCCATGATAGGTGCATTGTATTGTCCGGACTGATCGGTTTCGTATAATAGTGCCATTTGGAACATCTTATTGTATGTCAACAAATCCCTATCATTCATTCATATTTGTCAAGACGCGCGGTGATTGGCTCGTGACAAGGAGAGCGGCATGTTAAAAGAGTTTTCTGTGCCGCAGAGACTCGGTGAATCAAAACGCTTACGATTATAGGGGGCGGAAAGAAAACTTCGAAAATCACAGTCAAGAAAACAGTAACAACAAAAGATTAAATACTTTATTTTTTCCTTCCCATGAATAACTGCTTCGTTTTACAGGTCGGTGAAGAGAGTGGAGTTGTGTGCTTGTAGCGGAATTTAACTTGATTTGATTATTGCTTTTGTCATAAGCTGATTACTAGCATCGCTAATATGATATCTTCCGATTCGTCCGCTCGCGGTTATTCTAGGAGCAGGCATCGTCGCGGATAAGACCCAGAACTACTCCTCTTGCAATGTTGGCTGCAACTTGTAGTCGGATCGGACAACAGACACCTCCGCCACAAATGGAACCTTCGGTTGGCAAAGGATTTTATCCTTGGAAACAGACCTCGTCCATTGCGGCGTCAAGAGCTTCGAGGCTGTCAGACTCAGCTTTTGTCACCAGTTACCCAAATACGAGCTGTGGCGAAGCTGTTGGTGGCCAGTCGAGCGAGCTGTTTTTACCCAACCAAACGGTTGCCAACTTCCATAGTGCAGTGACAGATCCAATAGCTGTTGGGCGCCTCCACCATCACGCAGCAGTCGAATCAGCCATTTATCCTCGCCTTCCACATCCCTACGAGTCCAGCGCGCACCAAGGTTGGTTCAAACAAAGTGTGGAGCCACACTCACACCATACACACGCTCAGCCGACGAGGCCAAGTTTCTGGGAGATGCACGGCAACCCATCTTGGATCGAACAAGCTCACCCCACAAGCCCACTGCATCCAGGCTTTACTCATTATGCTGGACTATCTCACGAATTCTCACCCGCAAACGTGCCGCATGCAATGACTCCTGTATCTGTGGGTAACATTAACCACGGTCATTTCCTTCCTAGTTCTTGCTTAGGAAGTGATGCTGCCAAAGTTGGATTGCCAACATATATAGATGTGCCTTCGTATATCCCCGGCCCGCCAGCTTTGTTACCGACAGTTCAGAGCGTAGCGAGAGCGACTAGACGTTACACTGGCCGCGCTACTTGTGACTGCCCGAACTGTCAGGAAAACGAAAGGCTCAGTGCTAGTGGAGCCCCATTTCGCAAAAAGACACAGCATATTTGTCATATTCCCGGCTGCGGCAAAGTGTACGGGAAAACGTCTCATTTAAAGGCTCATCTACGCTGGCACACAGGAGAAAGGCCTTTTGTTTGCAACTGGTTATTCTGCGGAAAGAGGTTTACAAGATCCGATGAGCTGCAACGACATTTACGGACGCACACAGGCGAGAAAAGATTCGCATGCCCTACCTGTAATAAGCGATTTATGCGGAGTGACCACCTTTCTAAACATGTTAAAACTCACAATGGTAGTAGCAAGAAAAGCGATTCAGAGAAGGGAGACAAAGACGAGGACAAAACCCCTTCTCCCGGGGACGTAAGTGCGGGTAGCGAGGCGTCGAGCATCAAATCTGAAACAAGTGAGAGCTAATGAGTAATGGTCGTTAGTTCTGTTATAGCTTTGCAAAATTAGAATGCTTCAATGGAGCTGAAGACACTGACATTAACTCCGCAAAACAACTTTAGCAATGCAAGCCTTTCCTTTGTGCTTTGAATTTATTGACAAACACATTTCGAGAGCTATTCTCGAGATAACAGAGGAACAATAACAAGTCGAGCAAATATTGACTTCCAAGCACTGATAGCAAGCAATAGTATCAAAATTTTCCAACTCTGTCTGGCAAAAGTATTGCATTACTGGCAAAGAACTGAAAAATATCAGAAACGTCTACACTTATACAGAACTATATATCGAGGTTGTATATTTGTATATTATATCAAGACACTTATTTAAGGGATGGCTTAAATTGCATAGGTTGTTGTGAATGAAATTTTACAAGGTGTTGTCAAAATTATATTGAGATCACTCTATTTATACTTGAAAGTTTATTTAATCGAAGAAAGAATCGAAGTCTCTAACTGTATTCTCTATAATTTAAGAACATCAGCTTGACTTCTGTGAAGTTTGTCTGGTCGTCGTTGTGTATATACGTTCATAAATTGTTCAACAATGTCATTCACAAATGTGTATGTTGTCATGAAATTAAAAGTGCTTCACTAAAACACTACAAACTCTTTGGTGTTATGGTCTCCCATTGGGATATTAATCGTCCACTTTCGTCTGAAGTCTGTAATAACGGCTGGCAATAATCTGCGAAACAAATATAACCGTTTAACAGTAAAATCGTTGTTTCAATAACTGAAGGGACCCTATGGTGCAGTACAATGGTTTCGACAACAGGATGCTCAATGGCTTCCTTGCCTACAAGCGGAGATATTCCGTGTTAATGACGCCGATATTTTCTGCTTCCGATTCAACTTACTAACACAGATGTTTTTTTGGCTCAAAATCTCCATTATTCAAGAGCATTAGAGTTAAACAGAAACATCCGGAATTTTTCATTTGCTTTATTTTGGAACGAATTCTGAAGTGGAGATAAAATTTATAGAAGAAGCTCTACTTACTCAAAGTACAAAAATCGATTATGTGATTTGTTATTTGTTTAACCATCAGTACATATTTACCAACCTAAGACAAGATTACTAAAATCTTCATGAAACAGTTGTTCTCTTATCCTGCCATTACCAATTTTTTCTGTGGAGTTTCGTACTTGTCCAAACTTGAAGTTTGCTTGGTCAAGTTCGATCGACAATTAAATCAAACCTCTTATTTTGCTTCAGGAGCAAGTTTGCATGACAGCTACTTCGCCAAGGCAAAGTACAAACAATTATGAATTTTAAAACGGGACAAAACCTACAGTCTTTGCTTTGTTGAAGACGTTTCAACAATCCCTTTGCTAAGAGCTTTCTTATGTGTTTGTTGAGCTTTTTTCTAGGAAAAATTTAGAAAGTCGGTACTGTTTGTTGGCTTTTGAAACGACAACCCTCCGACATAGCCTGCATTGCTCACAGAAAAACTCTTCCTTTACACATCAAAGGAAACATCTCAAGTATTCTTGCACTGTGTCTGAATTCTTGAAAACCGCAAACGAGAGATCTCTTCCACAGCTACTCCTACTTTTGTCCAAAATCTGGCTGAGCTTTCTCATCAAGAAAACGAAATCATCACGAACGAGTCCTGACAACTATTTTCTTACGCTGGAAAGTTAATTAGAAAAGATACTTTCAGTTGTTTGTTTTGAGGTCAATGGCAAATTTTCCGTAGATAGAAACAGGAAAGTGACTTTGAATTTCTTCTGGCTATTTAAATAGCTCCTTTACCCGAGAACGCACCGCTCAAAGTCAACACGATTTCGATTGAAGAGTTTTTGATGTTATCAATAGGAAACAAAGTTGAGCATGAAAGGGCGAAAGGGCAAAGCACAGTTACGCCTCCTCTACTCCCCTAACTTGTGCGGCGTCCAACTTGTTTAAGCGAAAACAGGATAGCTATTTTGTGGTAATCTATTGTAGCCATTATCTATACGGGCCGAGAGAAAAGCAAACGAGCTTTGCCGGTCGTCCTCTCGTATCAACTGTCATGTTCTGATAATTGAAGTAATAACTAATCCTGGCATTTCGAATGCCGACACTCCTACTATTTTATAAACAGATGAATACCCTTCCACACTTCTGTTAAGCTGAAGATAAGCTAAACTCTATAATAAAAGTTCTCTGCGTTTACCAAGTTGTTGGTTTTATATCAAATTATCCTGAAAAGACCCGAGAAATCTTAACCAGAGCAAGAAATTTTCAAAGATGACTCTCTTAAATACATCGCAAACAGCATCGGGAAAATGAAAATATCGTGTTTCTTTAGTTGGCCCAAGGCTATGGCAGAAAACTGTGATTGATGTCCAACATTATTAAAAGAAAGTTGCTGTATAATTGGGGACAGAGTTATCAGAACCGGAAGGCATATACACCAATCTTATTAACCGCAAAAATGGCCTGTGGCAAGCGGACTCTTTCTAGTGGATATTTTCACATTCGTCTCTGAAGGTCTTAGATAATAACTGGTTTGTTCGGGAAAATTTATTATGAGGGAGAACTTTCTGTGTTTTGCCTCTAAAATCTTTTAAGCGAATGTGGTTCCTTTTCAGTGCAGTTCTTTTGAAGAACAAAAATTGGTAAATTAGTGGTCTCTTGTCAGTCGGCAAAACCAACCAAACTCGGTCCTCCCATCACAAATTAGTGTCTCGGCCGTACGATTGTCTGGAAAGATATTACTTGCTTGTCGTTCCCACCCATATAATATAATATGGGTGAAAAGCTATCCTTTGGTTCGGCATAATTGTTTTCACAACAAGCAAATACAAGTTCATACGTGAATTTGGAGATAATAGAGACGGCTATAATGAAAAGGAAATTTGGTATCGAGTTTGGGAATACTGGGCGGTTCGTTTTAAGACAGGTGTATGGCTGGCGAAAAACCAAACTCAATCTTCAGATTTTTCAATATTCGCAGCACACTGCGGGTTGTGTGTAATCGTGGTTAATGGTTCATCAAAAACTCTCCGATTGAAAACACACCAGGGGTCCTCTTAATGGATTGTCCATCTCCAAACTAAACAGCGAGAGAGATAGCCAGATTAAAAGACGGAATATGCAGCGAAAAGCCGTGTAATACAAATATGGACAAGCTGAATAACTATTTTGATAACCTGGATCACAAAAGCCGCAACATTTTTCTTTGCAGGTGCGGTGTACACAACAAATTAATCCAATCTACCTTAAGCCAGCATATGGTACCGCTTTTGTGTGTTGATTTTCAGAGCGAAGATGTGTTTTCCCACTTTTTGCTCAATTGTAATTTGAAACGAAAAGCTAGCAAATCTTAAATTGAGGCGGTTTTTCAGATAATAATTATTTACCCACTGGGAATTAAACAAAGTTCTTAGTTCGAACATGCAATTCACATGTTTGTTTTTCTAAGTATACTTCTTTTTTCACTGTGTAAACAGAAAAATAGTTTTTAGCCTTCCTCAGCTCCTGAGAAAATTCGGGAGCTGATTCGGAACCATTTTTTCATTTCTGTTGCACTATATTATATTTTCTTCTTTTTTTAATGCTAATTTTTTTTAAGTTTGGTCTTGAGAATTTTTCAATGTCATTTAAAAACATATATTTCAAATGTGAAATATACATATTGTTTTAAAATAAATTTCTTTGTGTTGACACACTGGACGTATTAAAATGATACAAGTCTTAGTGCCCTCTCCTGGTCTGATATAAGGTATTGCGGATTGATTTTCTGAAATTATTGGCCCAGCATCCCAAGTATGTTACCTAAGCCAATTTCTATAATTCATTCGTTAGACATTATACCGGCTGCCACTACATTTGCAGTGTTGTTAAATTTACTGACTGAAAATTAAGTCCGTTAAGCTTTTGACTAGCTTGAATACAAAACGTTGTTTTTCTAATAGTTGCTTGTAAATCCCTTGCTATTTAGTTAGCAATGCAAACACTTATTCTTAATTTCACTTTAGCTTGCTCTGAGCAACTTATTAAATTTTTTTTATCAATTTTGAAGTTTCCACACAAATGTAATTTCACCATCCCAAGCCAGGTCTTATTCTGTGCTAGTCAAAAAACCGGCACTATAGTGTAATTTGTATAGTGTTAACTAGAAGTACAGTATCAATACAGTAGTTTTTAAAATGCCCTTAAAATATATGAATCGGAAAAATATATTTTCATTTTCAAAACTGAGATTGTTTGTGTTTTCTGACTTAGAAGCTCGTAATTTGTTCGAATTTTGAATTAACAGTTAACGCGCATTCGACTCGTTTCATAAAAATGTGCCCGATTCCCTCTTTTGCTGTATATAAACTTTTGATTATATTTAAGTATATTCCGGCTAAAAAATATTTAATTGAACAACATCTTCAAAACCTGAACATTTGATTATACTTGAAATGTTGTTTTTGTCTGTTTTAATACTAGGCAAAGTATTAGCTAGGATTAATCTAGCTTAGCCGTAGAATTTATTTGTCAAGAACATTGATATTTGAATATTTGATGACGAAGTATTTGGTTAATTTACCCGTGTGTAGACTACAGGTGACTTTGTATTTCGATTGAAAGGGCGAGAAAAATCATTCGTTATTAAAAAAGTGTTTCACATCATAGAAGCGCTCAGTTTATCAAATTGTTTATTTGAAAAGTTAAACTCTTGAGAAAACCTTTCTAGTTTCTACTGATTAGTAAATGCTAGAAAGTTTAATTCTAAGCTTAAAAGTTAGGGTTTATCTAAAAAGCACAACTGAAGATGTTGCTAAGATATGTTATACTTATGGTATAAAGGATGTGTTACTTCCCGGCATTAAAATAAGGCTGGACGGTTCTGAAATGTTTTATTGATCGCAGCAGAATATTGTTTGCGAGTAGCCGTCACTTTCAGCACTTTGTAATAGCAAAAGTTACAGAAATGAACAGAATATCAAATCCCGACTGTCCAGTTACTAAAAAGAGCAACGATATTAATTCAATAATTGGTGAATGTATGGTAAGAAGGCTGACGATCGCGAGACAACTCGTTTTACGATTTTTGTTCGGTTTCGTCAATGACTTTCCCAACCGAAAACAAAAACATTACGTCAAGCAACAACCAAAAATATGCTTTAAACTTGAAGTGACAAGATTTTTATTATCGGTAACCGAAACAGATAGCCCTGTTTGTGGCGGATTTTTTGTGAAAAATTTGGAGAAAGCATATAGACATTCTTTTATTAATATCTTTGTTTTTCACGAAATTTATCACATTTTTATTAATCGCGTGCTGGACCTTACTCCTTAGTCGAGACGTTTATAAATGTAGACCGAGTTGTACTAAAACCGGGAATAGAAAGGCGGCGTCATTGAATTCTTTTGGCTCTATCCTTTATCCCGACTTATCGAAATATCACAGATAATTGATCTACAATATCGCGATTACGAAAGACAAGTTTCATTCCCATTCGAAACAGACAAAAGACTTTGGAAGAGTTCTCTTGGTAGGCAACAACCAAGTGCTATCAAGTTGACCAGCTACTAAACTATAGACGTGTGAAATGTGCCGAGTACAAACCGACTAACGTCAGAATTTTCATAGAAAAACGATAATAAGATAGGCTGAGTCTTGACATATCTTTATTGTTGACTCCTTTGTGCTGAAGCACCTCCGGCAAACACGAAACAAGTGACCTTAGCCGATATATTGAGCTGAAATTGCAACCACTGATCTTGAACATTTTAATATATTAATTATGATAATTATAGTTATCAACCGAGCGCAAAGGCATGAGTTCTGGATAAAAAAGAGACTGATGGCGGCCATATTAATGAAACGATAATGAGTCGGCAAACGTATCCTAGTAATGAACCCTATTTTATACCCTCGATCAATATTTGGGTAATTTTAGGCTTCTGGATTGAAAATTGGGTCAGCTCTAAACGTGGCTGCGTCGCATGTCTCAGTAATGTTTCCTCTCACAAGTGGCCAAGGAAGTTGCGTATACCGGCAAAAATGTTGTTCTGAAATGCGAAGGGTTTTGTTTTAATTTATATGTCAAAAACACAACATGTTGTAAAAGTACAGATGTGAAATGAAAGATGGTATGCTGAGAGAAGTTCGCCATAGCTCGAGTGCCTGAAGGACTATTTTGATGGGTGAACTATGAGTTACTTGCTTATGTGTGTGGTGACAGCCAGGTAGTGCTTTGTACCCTTCGGCTAAATCAGAGAGTAAGGGACACCTAAATATATTTAATCTTTATCGCTCTTCCTGTCTGCAGCATCTTAATCAAAGAAAACACAAACACACATTATACACATCACTCTTTTTCTATAAGAACGTGCCCAAAAATGCCCAAAAGTTAACAACATGCCGAGGAAAGGCGAAGAACTTTATTCTGGATACTGCACAAAATCATGGAAGTAATTTATACCTCGGCTGATCAGTGTTCGTCAGTGCAACATCGCCTATAGTGTTGTGCATGTCGGTACAACTTTGTTTTTTTAACTCTTTCTGATTTATTATAATATCGCTTTCTTGCCGGCCAGAGTAGCGGCTAATTAGTAAAACGTATTTCGTCTTCCCTTGGTATCTCTGTTGAGCGCCTCTTCCTTCTTCGAGTTGTGTTGCATCACTAACATCGGGTTCCAGATCTGTAAGATTGATGTATGGAGAAGCCGCAGCCCAACACAAAGATATGCAGTTCCTTCTAGCTCTTCATCACTTCACTAACCTGCAATCCTTTGACCCCAATAAATCATAGCTAAAAGTCAGTCCGTCGATGGGTCAAGATGTTTCAGTCCAGGAAATGTCGCCACAATTTGATGTGGAGTGTGTAGCAGTATGACCGAATATACCAACCTCGGTAACCTGTTCAGAGATAGTAACTCTCGCCATATGAAACATGCAGCATATTGTCCACTTTATTGGTTATTCCCCTTAATTGCGAGAAGCCGTTTTTTCTCGAGTCAGAGTTATGAACCAATGAGTCAAAAGTTCAAAATGTCCTCTTTTTTCAAACGTGCGACTCAGTTGTTCCAAAACACCCTTGTTAGACATTAGAAACTATTAAATATATTAACAATACTCTATAACCCTAGTAATAATCCTAACCAAACCATTAACCTAATAGGTTAATGAGTCAAAAACCATGTTCTAATTTGTGGATCCAAATCACACGGCCTAAAACTAACCTTAAAACTATAAAACTAGTCATAACCCTTACCTTAGCACTAAAACCCCTAATTTAACCTTATCGCTTACCATACTGTTAACCCTAATCATTTCTTTCATTTGATTTAAATCTCTTGACCTTGAACTCAAGATTCATAACTCAACTCATGAAACGCAACGCATCGACTCATAAATCATAATTCATGGCTTATATTTTGAGCCTGGAGGAGCGTTGTTTGTTTGTGAGTCAAGTGAGTTATAATATATGAGCAATCAGCCATGAGTTACGAGACATAAGTTATGAGTCATAAGTTATGGGTCACGAATTACGAGTTATGAGTCATGAATTATGAGTCATGAGTTAACAAAGAAACAAATATATTTTATCATTTTTTTAAAGTAGGGACTTCGGCTCCGGTTGATTCGTGCTGCTTTTGTATTTCGTCTGCGAACTGAACTGGAAAGTACTTCATAGATGATTTTCCGACAAGGATTTATTGACAGTTAAAATGAAACTTTTTCTCTTATCAAGAAGATAACAAAGAGTTTACACACATAGCCAGCGCTTGCAGAAGCAGCAGGAACAGAAAAACAACAACAATAACAACATGAGCATCAAGATTAACATCAAAATCAACAGTGACAATGTTCGAAATAAGGTGTTTCTATAGCGCTGATTACAAAATGCTCCGCAAAAGCGCTTTAAAAGTATAAAATATTAAAAAGAACATATAGCATAACAAACTTAAAGTATAATAACCAAGACATATAGCATTACAACTCAAAATTTTTCTCAAATGAATACGTTGTCAAACCTTCCTTGAAAGTTGTGAATATTATTATATAGAAAATATTGTATAGTGTTAGTTCTGGGAGCGGACATACTATTTTTGTTTGAAGGGACGGAGGCCAGGATGAGTAGGTTGATAAGAAGAAATTATATCACACAGGAAGCTAGGAGTTATTCCATTAACAACGTTGTAAGTTATAAAATAAAACATCAACATCAACCCCACCATCACTATCACTATCTCATTCAGTCGCATTGTCGACATTAGCATTAACATCAATGTCAGTATCATCATCAGCTTCAATATTAACATCAGTATCAGCATCATCAACATTGACAACAACATTAGTGTTAACATCAACGTTAGTGTTAACATCAACATCACTACACCAGCACCAGCATCAATGACAACCACAGCACCAGCATTAGCATTAGCATTATCATCATATATATCAACACCAGCAACAAACATCAACATCTACGTCAGTGTCAACATTAGCATCAGCATCAACATCACTACATCAGCACCAACATCAACATCTGCATCAGTGTCAACATTAGCATCAACATCAACATCACTACATCAGCATCAACATCACCATCTACATCAGTGTCAATATTAGCATCAACATCACTACATCAGCATCAACATCTACATCAGTGTCAACATCAGCACCAACATCAACATCTACATCAGTGTCAACAGTTAGCATCAACATCTACATCAGTGTCGATATTAACATCAACATCACTACATCATCATCAACATCTACATCAGTGTCGACATTAACATTAACATCAACAACACTACATCAACATCTACATCAGTGTCGACATTAACATCAACATCACTACATCAGCATCAGCATCTACATCAGTGTCGACATTAGCATCGACTTTACTACATCAGCATCAACATCGATATCAACTTCTACATCTACATCAGCGTCAACATTAGCATTAACATCACTACATCAGCGTTGACAACCACATCAACATCTACATCAGTGTCAACATTAGCATTAACATCACGACATCAGCATCAGAATCAACATCTACATCAATGTTTACATCAGTGTCGACATTAGTATCAACATCACTACATCAGCATCAGAATCAACATCCACATCAATATTTACATCAGTGTCGACATTAGCATCAACGTTACTACATCAGCATTGACATCCACATTCGATATCATCAATATTATCATCAGCGTCAACATCAACACCGACATTGACATCGATATCCCATAACTAATTTATTTACAACTAATGTTTTACTAGGAAGTCCTTTTTCAAAGAGGTCCTAAGACACAATTACATTAACAGACAGATACAAAAATATACATGGCCCAACACATTAATGATCCCAAAACATAATTTCATATTATAAATATACACATCGCCAAGCAGGTTACAGGACTAAGGTGATGGTGGAAAAAGTGAACTTAAAAGTAATGGTAATACTACTGTTTCCTGCATCTAATGGCAGACAATCTAACCGTTGCTTGCCACAGTTGGTTTTGAATGCGGGCAGACGGAGGTCTGTGCATTTCTGCTGTTATAACGGTGCACGTCGTGTGGTTTGACTAATCTATCATAATCTATTAAAGATGAGATGTTAATAAATCGTTTTTACACTGCGCTTTCGGCTTAGGTTAAACTAATCAAGTGTCTGGAGGGAATCAGTAGCAGAGGGGTGATCTGGACGGTCAAGAATAATCTTAGCAGCTTTTTTTTGCATAATTTGCAAACTTTGCGTTAACGTCAGGATCAGTCGACATCGACAACATCATCAGCGTTGTCATTAACATCATTGGCATTGACATCAGCATCAACATTAACATTAAAAGCCATATTGCGAAATGCTTTTATAATTTCTGACTTTTTTAAAGTTCTTATTTTCATATAAAATTTGGTAAACAAGCGCCGAAAATGCAAATATGCGGTCTTTTATAGGTGAGCTCGTATCGACAAAGCGCAAGGTTTGTGAGTTCCTTGCATCAAACAAACAGGAAACCTTACTATTCATTTGTGGTTAACATGTGAATGCCGCTTTACAAAACCTCAACTCAGTCTGATTATTAATGTGTTTTAAAACATAGACAAGTTTATAATTTAAAAGCAAATCCACTCAACAGCAACTGATTTCATCTCATTGCATGATTTTTCCTAACTTAAACACACCTGATGCAAGTTCTTGACAGCCACAAACCAGCGCCAACACGACTCGCTATTTCAAGTATTTCTATACGTTTATTCCATTATATTAAAACTGTCATAGCTCTATTTATTTATTTATTTTTTTGTCTTGTTTTCTGAGCCGCTCTTGTGAAAAAGACAAACACGATCAAATAGTTCCGTGATGAAATTCGCTGTTTCGAGTATATTATATTTTTGGGAAAAAGATTAGTTTCATAATCGATTCTACATAACTTATTCAGTTTTAGGAGCTATGAACATCAGATGGATTCGTTGGAGGCAAAATGGGAGTTCACTGGATATTTCCAGTGTAAAATCACACAAAAACGCTTGCTCTGTGAACTGATGAAAGACGCAAATTGACAAAGGTTACCGCGACTAGCCGCCAGACAGAACCGACCATATTCTTGGCAAACGAAGCAGCTGAAAAGATAAGACAATTTAATATTTTAATAATGGAACAGCAAACAGAAAGATTAGCTGGATACGAAGATATGTACAATTATCTGATAAACCTGGACGTCCCGAACTAGTTTTGTAGCCTCGGAAAGTGTCTTAACATAAACAACTTGAAAGGCAAAGGCCACCATGACATGACAAGAAACACGAGAACACTGCTTTTCAAAACTGGATGAGGAAACATTAATTCTGATCATACTTTTCAAAACATTTTTCTTCGTGGCTCTTCGTATCTCCAAAAGCTGTAAGCCATTTGTCTTCATGATTGAGTTGCGACTGAGCTTCTCAGAAAAACAGTTACGGCGTAGAACACAATACGAGTCAAAGAGTTTAAAAACATGTTTGAACCAGACTGACTGGGACTTGGGAAAAGTGTCCAACTTGAATGCTCAGAGTGTAATTTTATAACAACTAAGAATAAACATTTGGAACAGTTAACGTTCAATTTGTTGTACAGTATTAAAGCAATACACTTGTGTCAAGTTGACTGTGAAAGTGAGGAGGTGTTGCCCAAAGGACGGGGCAGTCAGTGTGGGCGGACCCTCATACACCAGGTCAAGTAGTCGTACACACCCACAAAGTCTGTGCGGCTCCCACATCACAGGAAATTGGCATATTTTTGAGCGGAAACCATTGAACTGTTGTGTATAAAGACGCACAGACAATTTTAAAATAAAAACGGAAAGACGACAACAGTGTATCATGTACCATTAAAATTTACAACAACAACAACAACAACAATAATAATAACAATAACAAAAATAGTGCTATACGGTAAAATATTCTTACACAGTCAAAATGTGTACACACAGATTCTTTTATTTATATTTTTGTATAGATGTAGCGCGTCAAGTTTTCGACTCAAACTAAAGTCTAATCTGGAAGAACTTTCACACTCTGTCCACCTCGATGACGCCAAGATCTTAGACAAAGACTGGTTCACTAGAGGAGTGCACGAGGCCGTGTACATCCGAGCACATCGCCCCACCCTCAACAGAGACGGGGGCCAGTTTCAGTTGCCACAATGAACACGTCACGTGACTAACCGGTATATTAGTCACGTGATGTGGTCTTTGATCTCATGTGAACAAGGCTCACGTTTTATATGCTACGTCTACACACAGACTCCTTAATTTATATTTTTTTGATTAAAATAGGTAATAGTAATACTTATAATAATAATAATAATAATAATAATAATACTTATAATAACAATGACAAATAATAATAATATCATCAACAACAACTATAATAATAGTAACATTTTTAAATAGTAAGTAGGTCCCGGATTCAATCCCTGGCCTGGTCGAGGTTTTGACATTTGGACGACCTTCTTTCGCCGCACCGTCCATGGACAGGGACGTTAAGCCGTTGGTCTAGTCTCTCGACGTTCTATCGGGGGACATAAAAGAACCCACACACTTGTCGATAAGAGTAGGCTAATGCCGGTGTTGTGGTCTGTCACCTTCTCCCCTACAAAGGGAGCCAGGTCTAGAAGGGACCACGTGTCCTATTCCCCATGCTCCCACTGAGTACTATATTTAGCAAATGTTGTAAACATATAATAATAATAATTATCATTATTATTATTTAGTAATGTATTATTCATCTTGTTCTAAAATATATTTTACTGAAATATATTTTACGAATTTAGGCTTAGCGTAGTTAATGTTAATGAGATATGTGCTTTTCCTAAAACAGTTTGCTAAATGAAGTTTGTTGTTCAATAAAACCGAAAGAATGTCGGCTGGGACTACTACAGTTGCACCCCGATAACTCAAACCTTCGGTAACTCGAAATCCCTGCTAATTCGAACTAAAAGTGATTTCCCTTGGATTTGCTTCATATATTTACTATAAAATTAACCTCGTTAACTCGAACCCTCAA
>JAOBYH010333283.1:0-38395 GCA_025403525.1 Umimayanthus kanabou | reverse complement strand
TATTATTATTATTATTATTATTATTATTATTATTATTATTATTATTATTATTATTATTGTCTTCCCAAGGTATATCCCCCCGGTATATCTTCCCCAGTTATATTGCTTTTCTTAAGAACTGTCTCACCAGGTTTTTTTACCACCCTCTTGCAAATCTCTCGCAGCTGTATGTATTATATTTCTGTTTTCTTAGCTTTGGTAAGCTTAGCTCTCTTATGGATATATTCACCACGGGTGTATTCTGTCACGCTTACATTTTACCCAGTTATATTCCTTTCCCTTG
The DNA here is from genome assembly GCA_025403525.1 of Umimayanthus kanabou. Lineage (NCBI taxonomy): Eukaryota > Metazoa > Cnidaria > Anthozoa > Zoantharia > Parazoanthidae > Umimayanthus > Umimayanthus kanabou. Next base: position 38,112 of record JAOBYH010333283.1, on the reverse strand, counting down.
GAACAAGGTATATTCCCTCACCTAAATACATTCTCCCTCATTGTATGTTCTTCCCTCATGCGGGTATGTTGCACCCCAGGCATATTCACTTCTTTTTGTGCACAGGCTGTTGTGAAGTTAGGTACTTCTCCCTCTTCTGCCGCAATTTTTGTTCAAGTGATCAGACCCATTCCGAATTTTAACTCTAAAAAATAGGTAGAGATTGACTGTCCTTTTTCTCAAGTACAAATCAAATCACATCAAAGATAACTGTAGATGTGGATGTACCCCAACGAATCCGAATTATTCGTTTCATTTCTGTTAAATTGCAGTTGTTACAAATGAAATATTACCTTTAGAAGGGACCTTATGTTAGCTTTAAAAAATAGATGAGCAACCGGGAAAGTTTAAAGATGTGAGCAGGAACCTAGTTTCAAGCTGGTACTTTTAAGAACAAAAAATAAGTCTTCATTTTTGTGTGTATTTTTTTTAAGAAATTGCACTCGAAAGTACTTTATGACTTGTACAAATTTGAATTAGAATCACTATCAGGACCTGTTAGAATTGATGACGATTTATGTAGACATATCTATTTCGAAATTTTCTCTGTTTTTTTTGTTGTTGAAAAATGTATTCAGCTATCTCCATTTGTTTGTTTTTATTTTAAGATCTTAAATATCGTAGGACGAAAAGATTATGTCAAAACGATTCTGTTAAAATAACTTCGACGTTATTGAAAACAAATTACCCATCTTAATAGTGGAAAAATGTTTATACAAGAAAATGAGAATTTGGAACTGTATTCGGCGTCGCTTGTTTTTACTCACAGATTTGTTTGTAAGTTTGTGTCGTGTTTTTGCGGCTCCACAAAGCAATTTAACCCAAACATTAATATAGAAATAAGAGCTTACAATAACGTTTGTCTGCATTTCTTTATTCTTCATTTAGTATTATTTGCATTGCGTAAAACAGCTTAAGTTTCTGAGTTTTCGACTATTCAAAAACCAACATTAACCGACCGTTATGTTTAAAAAACATCATTTGTTTCTAGAATACAAGTTCAGAACAACAGAACCACACCTCGCTGGACTTTGAGTTCAGTTTGTCTGTCATCTTTTCATCGTTTTTGGTTATTAATCGTTCTTGAAACCAAACTTAGCCGACCCGCCCCCTCTTTCCATTTATTTAATTATATATCTCGGAACTAGCAGATTTACATATATATATGCAAGCGGTTCTTAGCATTGATTAAAAGATTTCTCTGGAACTGTCAAATCACCAAGGCTTTTTTGACAAAGATATATTCTTTGATCGGACACTACGAATTAGTTTTCACTAAATATACAACTTTAGTTGTTGGGTATACATGTATATTTTCAAGAAACAAATGATAAAACGGAGTGTAGCAAAAGTATGTATGAGTGCGAAATATTTGGATTTGGCAACAAGTAACGCGGTCTCGTCTAATTATTTTTAACGTGAACTATACTGATGTATTCTCGTATGTATTAATCTTTTCAAAACCACCTGGACGGTTTATTCTTTACCTTTGACGGATGGATAGTTCGTTTGAAAATACATGCCGCTTGACCCCTGCTGTGTTGTGCATGCCGTAAGCGAGAGCATGGCTCGTCCATTCCACGTTATAATAAGGTTTTTGAACATGTCTTATGGAGTTACACAAACTGTTCGCAGCGTGGTTTTTGACCATTATCCTAAAACCGTATCATGTGTGAATACTTTCTTACTGGAATACTGTAACATGTCTTTTCATAGGAGTTAAAGAGCTTTTGTTTTTTGTTGCGGATATGTTGCGACGTTCGCTCATTCTTGTTTGTGTTGATGCGTTGTAATGAATTGGATCAAAGTTGTGTTTGTTGTTTTCCTGATTGTTTGTTTGTTTGTTTGTTCCTTAAGCTGGCTAGACTCTAGGATCGTAGACGAAACAGCTCTGTAGTAGTAGCAGCTTCTTCACTTTGTGGCACACTTGATATTGGAAGAAATTATTTTTGAATAATTCGCTTTGGTTAATGGTCGAAGCGAACGCAGGAAGCAAAAAGAGATGAATAGCTTCGGCAACTTCAAAGTCTGCCGCACTGCGTGAGTCCGCTAACGAAGACCTTATCGCGAAATCCAATTGCCCTTGGCTCGGACAACTTTTGGGATGAAACATCAAAACACACAACGATTTTAAGAAAATATAGATAATTCTGGGGTCAACTGCACTTTATTATTGAAAAAAGTAAAGTTAGATATGAAATCTTACCTTCATTTTTAGTACTTTCTTGAGAACATATTTGAATAACCTTAATGTATTAATTCTCCCACTGAGATATTCTGAATTGTCACTTGAAATGTCAAACTTCTCTAGAAGGGAGCATGTTACCGCATTAGCTGCCGTCAGTTGCGATGGTAATTAGACTTGGTCAATATTTCTTGCTGTCTTTTAATTACTGAATCTTGGCACCCCATTGAGCAGGAAGATAAAACAATTGAAAAGAGAGAATGTCTCCTTTATTAGTGGATATGACTGTCGGGCATATAAGTTATTTAATGATAGAAGCCAGACATATGTTTTTCTGACAATTTGCATAGATGCACTTGCAAGCCGAACCACATGCTTTAAAATTTTGTTTTACTAATACTATAGTTTTTCTCCACCTGGCGTTTTCCCACTCGTGTTAAAACCAAGGAAGATACCCGAATCATTACAGTTTCAGTTGGTCACGATGGCTATGGTTTCAATATTCCATCAAGTTTATTTGCTGTTTCTTTCATAACTTCTAAGTTAAAAAGTCGCTGTACCGCTGCGGTAATTAAAATACTCATATAAAAATCATGCTGATGAACAGGTTCCAAATAATTTGTTGGTTTTTTTTTTTACCCATCAACATTTTCACTCGTTTTCCCCACAAAACGCGATAGCCTCTCTGAAAAGATATTTTCCCGTCTTCTTGGTGCTGTGGTTAATAAACAAAAATTTGTGGCAAATCACTTTCAACTTTGCGATAGTTCGAAATACTTTACAAATTAATCTAGCAAAGCTTCAGTAACAACATCAACTTTTTTGTTGTCACCTGTGTTTTTATTACATCGATGAAATATTTTGAGGAACTGTTTTACAATAATGTAACTTAAGTATTTTGTTTCGGGTTAGATTCCAGCGGTTCTACCTGAGTGATGCAGGAAACACAAGCTGTCAAAACTCAACAGCATTGTGTCCCGACTTCCCAATGGAAATAGTCGCTAAAAGTTTTACTCATTTTATAGTTGTTTATCTTGTTTAAATTAAAAGCGTCGTGTTGGTTGTTGAACTTTGAGGATTTTCACATTCAATCCTCTTTTTCAAGACAACGTAAACTTGGTGGTGATAGTTTATTTACTCAACGATCTCAGCTCGTGATTGTGGTTGTGACTTGATGGTGGTCATGAATGATTTGTTTTTAAAAAAACACTGGCAATGCGTTTCACTGTGAAGAGTGTGCAAACACCATCTGTTGAATATTGCCGCTTTCGCTGCCCTTGTAGCAGAACACTTTAATGACAGTTTGATCTCAAAACATATATATTACACATAACTCTTCGAAATCTATCTTTTCCTCGAAGAAAGAATCAAAAGATATTATTTATATTATGCAAAATTAAGACCTTCCAGTGTTGCCGTTTATATAAATATATTGTTTAGAAACAAAATTCCTCTCCAACACAAACTTAAACTCGGCCGTGAAATGTTTATGCTGGTGTTCGTTAGTTGCACTGAATACTTGCGAAGATTTATATTTGGTATTTGCTAGTGATGACTAGCTAGAAGCTACAAAGCTGTGGCGAAGCATGTACAATTCGGCTGGCACCGTCTTTTGAAACGTCCAGCCATTGTATATACACTGTACATTGTTTGTTGTTTTGTATTGATATGAAGATATTATGTTTGGTACTTTGTTTTGTTTGTTTTGCATGAAATCAAAGCATCACTAATATCAAACAAATTCCTTGTGCTTTTCAAAAACTTCAAGTGTGTTTTTTAGTTACAAAGACCTTTGCCTTTGCAAATTAGGTTTGGATCAACGTTACAAAATTGTATATACTGTACAGCTGACGGTCTTACTTTTCCTTAATATTTTTCCGGCTATATTTTTCTTGCGCTGCAACAGTCTCGTTGAACCACTATTTTCAGTTAGGTCAGTGTAAAACTGATTTACAAAAGGATGTGCAATATTGATTGCCTTACAGAACACAGACGTATTTGCTATGTACAAGACACCTTGCATGTTGGTAATACTTGACAGCAAAGGCCTATAATAAATTCGGTATATTTCGATTATACATCAACAAACATTGGTGAGATTACGTTTCGGAGGATCGACCTTGGAATATTCTAGAGAAATAAACAAGTTACACCTATTGCACGACGCTAGCGAGCCAAAACTGCATGCACGACTGCGCCAATTCAGTTTCTTGTCCCAAATTTTTTTTTTTTTGAGGCAGACGCAAAATCCAGTATGCATCAGGAATCATAGTAAAAATTGAACTACTCCTCACACAATTAGAGCTTGAGTTATTATGGAAGTCCTGTCAAAGCTACTTTTCAGGGTGAAACGATTTAGTAATTTTTGTTAATTCTAGCAGGAACAAATGAAGGCAGCTTGATTCCACTATGTCCCCATAGTTTTCATTCACGCGACAATGATCTTAAGATTTGTCATTAACTCAGTTACGACGGTAAACAAATAAAATCTTCCTTGTTTGCAGTTTTGCTTGATGTAAAGCACTGGACTTTGATTTCCAACACTGCATAAGCTCACTATGTTCTGTTTCCAGCATTCGATCGATTTATCAATTTTTGTTGCTAGACGTCCATACTAAAAGCGTAAAAATGTCTTAACATAAATTTTCATTTTGAATTCTTCTGGGATAGTCTGGACGTCAAATTGTAAAAACAATCACCTTATAGTTACCTGAACGAAACTGCAATGTTACAATATTAGCTTAGTTATCACTAGAATCGACCTTGTACAAAAATAGAGGTTTCAATCTTCTTTCGTAAGTATTTTACTTCACTTGCATTATGTTTTGTCAATCAGTTGTGCTAGTTTTGGAGATGCTTTAAATAGGATGTAATTCCTAAAGGGAAATAGGTCCTGCGTGTAATGTATATGAAACTCAGTGTATTAAGTGTTTTAATTCGTTGTTTAAAAGTGTCTTAGTGGAAGCTGTAAAACACAGTGAAACTGTAATTGTAATCACAACAGTTGTACCTTGTCGTTGACTTAATCTTTTCAAGGTGAGTGCAATGCTTAGAACTGTTGCTTTACGAAATACAAAATCAAATTGTTGCAAACGAGAACTGTCTATTCTTTGCACCCGAGGAAAAGGTGTAATCTTGCATCATATTGGACTGCATGATTGTTTATATGGCTTTGCCTGCAAGATAGAACTATGTCTTTTAGAAGGCGACGTCCTGGTGGGAAGAACTCAGTATTACAAGAGGCCATCATCATTTTTAGAGAGCTGTTTTCATAAGAGTACTAGTGGTTTTCGTGTCTTTAAAAGTGTCTCGTAAAGTTTGAAAAAGTCACGTAAATTCAGAACACGTTGCAAAATTTTAAACTGAAACAACGCCGTTTTCAATAGTAGGCACTTGGCCTGTATCATACTGAATGTATTTTTAGAACATTCCAAACATTTTCACAGTTAGCTTTACTAGAAAATTGTTATTGTCGATTGTGGTTTTTAAGACTAGGATTGTCTTTTTTTATATTCTCAGAACAAGAAGTCATGAAGCTGCGTATCGTTCAATATTTTCAGGATAATTTTTCAGGCTTCTTTGAATTATTAGCGAATTGCGACAGACAAAAAGAGGACACTTATTTCATGGAGTTATATTCGTTCAATAAAACTTACAGTTCTAAGTGAGTTCTTCTGAATTAGGATGACACTCGAGTAAGAGGCATTTACAAAAGCTTGACATTCCTGCGTCAAAGCCACTCAAAGCATTCTACGTGCAAGGGTTCGTTTAATAACTCAAACATCTTAAGATAAACGAAATGCTGTTTTGATGTTACACAGTCTACGTCCCGTGTTAAAGTCTAATATTTTTCTATATGTAGCAATTCGGACATTTACTAGACAAGAATTCAAAAAGTTCGTGTGTGATTTAATACTCATTTTTAATGTTGCCTCCAACTTACTGGTGACCCACGCTGTCAGCTGGGGACGCCCTTGCCGTCAATCTAACCTGAGAATGAAGTACAGAAGACTATTAGCATATATAACTCTAAAGACGTGAAGCTTGCTTGGTACTTGAAATATCGTTTAGTATAGGTCGCGTTTTGATAATCTTCCTTTCTTGCCTTGATGTATATCATGACAACAAAACTATATTTGTAACTTAGAAAGATGTTTCTTTGCTAATCTTGAATTGGTAATCAATTATTTTAGGGAAAACTATTTTATATTACTGAACTCGCCGTCGATGAACTCAGTCAAACAAGATTTACAATTTTGAAAGATAGTCTTCAGATTGTCAAGCGGACGTTTTCTCTGACTTCATGTAGTTTTACAAAAAAGGGAAAATCCAACGTTTTTTTTGGCAAGGTGCTCACAAGATCAGAGTACTTGCTTCTTTTATCGAATATATTATGAAGGTCCTGCCCCACTCATATCAAACCTCAAAAGTCTTGATATTAATCGAAAGAAGAACGAAAAAATGTTTTTGCTAAATTTCTTCAGAAGCTGTTGATGCATTTTTATTCAAGTAGAGTTTGTTGGGTTTTTTTTGCTTGAAACAGTAGGGGAGATGTTTTGATGAAAATGTCCTCAAAATATTGAACAATTTCCATCTCAAGAGGCGTTCGTTCTTACGTATATGTTGGAAACTTTAAATGTATTTATCAACTGTCGTATGCTAGATTAGTTGCTTATTCATTTTTCTAATACTATTTCGTTTCTACAATAATTTTTGTAAAAGTGGGTGTGAGAAAGCTTGATTTGGATGACAGTACAGGATGGAAATTTATCAAGTAATATCGACACCAGCTAAACTGAGTTACTACACAATTCGTAAGCATGTTCTCTGACCTCACTTTATTGTTTTCCAATTTTGTAGAAGAAGTGCGTTTTATTGCTTTTTGGCTAGCACAGGAATGGCTGCCATGTGCTTGTCTGGGTCTTTAATGAAGCAGCGTTGGATCACTAAATGCGTGATTACCCTAAATCAGAGAGAAAAATTCGTACAAGAATCTTCTCGTTCTTATATTTCCGCTGCTTTTTAAATCCTGGAGAAGCAAAATGCGACTACTTGCATCGATAAACGATGCGAGCCGGCCGGCATTTGAAGTCTTCTCAAATCAAACGAACTGTGTCTTGCTTTGAGTATATTGTGTTTTGGTGTTAAAAGCTACAGCGAAAACTAATCATATTTTCACTTATCCAGCTGCTCATTTTTACAAACGGGAGAACATTAAGATCGGTTCAAAAACTAAACTCAGCAGGGCTTTGGTTCTCTGTGAGCGCTCCCGATGAGACGCAACTACAGAAACTGGAAAAACAGGGTCATTACAAGTTTTTAAGCTCTAACCAGTTATCTTCTGAAGCAATTATCAGTTTTGGGAAATTGCCAACTGAATGAAAAGCTTTGCTCTAACAAAAGTACTTTTCACTTAAACCATGTACGATGTTCTAGAAAAAGAGAAAAATGCAACGTAGCCTTACTTGTCCATAAAAAGAATTGTAAAGGATTTTCTCTTTTATATATGAAAAAACCCGTGAAGGTTTCTTTTTGTAAGAAAAATGGAAAACCCACACGTGAAGAAAGGTAATTTGAAGATGAAAAAAAATTAAAAGCATAGTTCAGTTGGTAGATGATTTCTTGTATGACTTAAGTAGCAGGCTCAGTGTTAATTTAAATATTTTTGAGCAGTAAAATTATCGACGCTTTTAGTGTTAAAAAACGTGACGCTATGTCTTATTTTTCAACTGACCAAACCAGATAACATTACTTGATATTGAGATTCTGTTTTCTCTTTTTCCGCAGTAGTTTATTCCTATCACACTTATGTATGACTGGGGAGGTAGCCGTTTTCGGTATGTAATGATCGAAACTTGCATTTTGACATCACACGTTGGAGGTATTAAACATTATTCCCATTGGATCGCGCTATCCTCTCGTTGCTTTATAAAATATAAAGACGAAGAAATGAAATAGGATTGCTACAAAAATATTTTAATGTTCCTAAAGTGCTTTATGTTTTAGGTCTTAAGTAAAGTAACTCATTTGTCGTAGAATATTTTAACAGAGTGTCATGTTGTGCTATCAGTAGCATAGCAAACGTTTAGAGATGTTTAGAGTAGCACCTTTGAAATTGGTTCAAAGTGCTCAAAATCAATGCCTTGTAGTTTATTTTTCTGTTCAAAATAAACATTATTTATTTGTCTGTTAGGGTTTAAGAGGGAGGAGAAAGTGAAGGCCAGTTTACACATAAAACCAAATGAAAGAATGCAGTGGTTTAAAGGTGGTGACTAAACCTAAACGAAGCTACTGCATGCAGGAAGTCTATGAAATTCCCGAGGACTAGACATACAGATTAAGAGCAAGGTTGAAGAGTTACTGTGATAGAGAGTCCTTGCACGGGGTGCTCTTTCATTTCAGTATTTATCTTGTAATAGTTTTAAAACCACAGGAAGCTATTGTAAAGAGAGTTTAAAACATTTTATGACACAGCTAAAGTATGTTAGGATGACGATACAATTGCCATTTAGCTGCTTGCTGTCATACATTTAAGGCTAAAACCCTCCAATCATGGTAATAAATTAAACTCCTTGCACTAACGCCGAAAATTAGATGAGTAATTTGGAGATTTAGATCAAAATTACAGGAAGCGTTCTTTTCAAAGATATACCGTTTGTCTAATATGCATCCCTGATCTCTTCCTAAACTATTTCTTTACAGTGTGTCTCTACTGAACTCGGATTCAAACAAAAAGTGCGCTAATGATCGCCTACAGGTAGTTTTTAACAAATTTTAATAAATCGAATAGGCGAAAAAACAACGTCTTACGTAGCAGTAATTCACTGCAGATTAATTGCCAAGTGGACCGTCTCATCAGCGGGCTGCGCAGGAGAACTACGCCCTTTAAACGGTTATGATAACGAGCCAAAATTACATAACGTGTTTTTCACTGTAGAAAATAAAATGCTACACGCTTTCATTGCACTTTTATCCAACAAAAGCTTCTCAACGCTTGTCTGAAAAATAGAACAATTTTGCAGTTGATACTTGAGAAATATCTTCAAATGCCTCGACATTGAAGTAAATCTTACGATTTGATTGATAACGAGCTTTTACTATTGTTTGTGAAACACTTTGTAAATATACATATACAAGCAGTATGTTTCTGATTTTTCTGATATTAACGTTTTACCAAAACTAAACAAATGTTATGCTTTTTTAAAGGAATACTGTAACAAACCAATCGTCTTGTATTTCACAAAAGGCATCAGTGTTTGATGTTCTTTGCTTTCTAAAATTGAAAAGCAGAAACGTCCACAAAGTTTTTGACTTTGTGATGACTGATGTTGAAAGCTGAGTACATCAGTTTAAACTTTGCAGATTGTCCTTGTGCTTCAATTTAATGTTGTCCTAACTGTTTGTTTTCCGGCATATTTTCATTTTTAACGTTGAACTATAACGCAGCAGTGAATACAGAATCAGTCGAACTTGCTTGCTGTTATCATTTTGAATCAACGGCAGAAGACTTGCAAAATTCAAAAAATCATTTATGACATTTAGTGTCACACTTTTACATAGGATTTTATTGTTATGCCATAATACCCAATTTTTTTATCCCCAAGAATATTTACGTAATTCTAGGTTGTGCAAACTGCATTTCTTTTTTATGGTTAGCGCTCATAAAATACGTTGAACGCAGGAACATTTTGATGTGAAAATTTTGCCCGGATTTGTAACTAAAGTTTCAGTTATCATCTTGAAACAATTTATTGTCAGTCTTGGCAGGAACTTCTCTGCTGCTGATTTGTGCAGTTCCACACTTTGTGCTTTGTATAACAATTATGAACTGAGGAAGTGAATTGTAGAAGAGAGCTTCAGTCGGTTTAGTAGACAAGCCCATTTGGACATTGCCATACCGCGCCATCAGGCCATATGATTGTATAGCATGGTAGTTCTTGCAAAGAACACAAAATAAATATTTAGTTATCTTTAGAACCGAGTGACCTGTCGTGCGAGACGACCTTAGCACACTCAAGTTAGACCAATGCATGTACGAACAGAATGGAGCGCTATTTTAATACTGGAAAGAGATGTACGATGTGTTTACTAGTCTCAATGCTGTTATTTCCAAAGTCAGACAATTTGTTCATGTCTAAAAGTTCAGAACCATTGTATTTACAAGGCCTTTTTTTGATCAAGAATTAAATCAAGAAATACAGCTGGGTCTCGTCTTCCAGCGATTACAAAAGTGTCTACGTAAGCAAAAATCCATCCAGCACTGTTCCAAATAAGCTGTTGCCAGTTTTAATCTAATCTAATCTTGATAAGTTTTGCTTGAAATTTTTAGACTTATTTCCTGCTGTGAGTCGTTGGCGTCCTAGATAAATAACAATAACAATACGGTTTCGGTGGTGAGTTGGAAAATTATACGTCAAAAATAACCTTGTCTCGAATATTATTTTTGTGTTTGTTTGACGCACATTTTGCACAGTTTTATTTTTAGATTATTAATGCTATGTACTTAATCTTTAACCTTCTTTATCGAAGATATGGGCTGCTTTTGTTATCGAGATCAAAGTGGTTGATAAGAGCGGCTTAGCTGTATATCATTTAAAATATTGTAAATTACTTCAAGTTGCCGCTACAAAAACAATAATGATTGCTTTTTTTCCAAAGCACAAAGTTTTGGTCTTTTGAAAACGCCCAAAAGTTAAAGTGGAGCAAAAACGACTTTGAGAATAGATTGTCATGTTACTTTTCGACTACTGTAGTTGTTCAGTGCATTGTGCAAAAGTTCGTTTTATGAAATTGGCATATCACACATCTTTTACATACTGTACATAACCTCAAGCAACTTTGGGAAGGAAAAATTGTCAGTTACGTTAACTGGATTGTTCTTCGATCGAATACTTGTTAATTTCGAAATTTAAGCAATCTACGTTTTGAAATTAGTCTTAACTATTTTTCCCTCCCTTCTCCCAAAACACAAACATATGCCTGACAACGTGGACTAAGGTCTATTCAGTTGCTTTTGCCGTTTTGGGATCAGTAGTCCTTTCCCTCTCTGGCCCGCTAAGGCAAAAGATAAAATAGACATAAATGGAATTGTTTTCGATAAAGATTACAGTTGTAGACATGCTAGTTCGCACAGTAAGGGATGATGAACTCAAAATGATACAATTTCTACTCCTTACCTTCGTGCCAAAGAGAAACTAGCCTTGTTTGGTAACTTTATTTCATATCCAAAATGTACGTAGTAGTTTTCAGTTAGTTATGGTTTCGCTGACAAATCATTCGTTGTTAAATACTTGTGGGAACAACGGGAGCCTTGCTATTTGACTGTGAGACGCTGAAAATATTTCTGTTTTCATTTTACCCCGTTGTAAAGCAGCCATCTCTGCTGCAAACCTTTTCTTCAGTTAATGCACACTCTTGCATTTACCTTTTTTGCACTTTGTTCTGAATTGTGTTATAATGACCTAGGACGTTATATTTTACACATATAAAGAATATATCGGTTTGAGAATTCCTTGCTTTCAGATCGTTTACTTAATCACAATGAGAAAGTTGGCGTAAGAGAGAGACGAAATTGTTCGGCTTCTTAATAGTGCTTTGTGGTTTTGTAAAAGATTGGAAGTGGCAGCTTGTATACAGCTTCTCTCTTGTTGCAATCATTTTCTAATATTAGACTTTACTTGTGGTTGTACTTGGTTGAGAATTTATGTTCCCTTTCTGAAGTTTAAGTCAATTTTGTTCTCACTTTTAAAACGAATTGACAAACACCAGTAGTATCACTCTGTATTTTGCGTTTCTTGAAGTGTAAAATGTATCGTATCGCTTGTTCCTAAAAATGAAAATCCAAACTCAATTCGTTTACAACTGTTCGTATTAACTATTATACGAGGAATGTGGTTCCTTTCGTATTCAGTTCGAACACGTTCTAAACGCGCTGTTTCGAGTATAGATACGGTGGCAGATTAAAGACAATCAAACCATTTTATAACTTGTGGCTTTCCTTTCATCTTCTGCTTTGATTTTAAACCAAATAATGTTTCCATCTTTGCTACTGAAAGTTCTAGTTGCTGTCATGTACTGAAATAAACTATTTTACCATGTATATGCAAATTATAAGGATTGTGTGTTTATGCTCTTTTAAGAGCAATTTTTAAAATGTACTTGACTCTTGAGTCTTGACCTTACAGTTTTAACTACGAACTTGCTCGTGCTTGGTGTTCAACGATGTGTAAAGACATAATAGAATATTATTTCATGCTCTATTAGTTGAAAACTGAAGGCTTTTGTGTAATAATCTATTCATACCGTGTCCAATAACCGACTTTTTCATAAAGCAGCATGAAAATCAGACGAAATGGTGAACTGGGAATGAAGTAGAACATGTTTCGGTGCAGGTTTGCTGTAAACTGATATCTGTCATCACGAGAGTAAGCACGATTTGACTATAAAGTTAATTTTAGCCACGAGTCTCTATTGAAAAGGCAAGGATGGAAATCCAATCTTTGCTAGTTTTAGCTCTAATTAAAGACTTAACAAGTCTTTAATTAAAGCTAAAACTAGCAGCTATCACACATTCTAGGCTGAAGTGCTTAATTGTGCTCGACGTGTACCGTATTTAGTGATCCTCGCTAGTGGAATGTCAACCCTTGAGGCACTGTCTAACTGTTTTTATTGGCCATTGAAAACCAATTGGATATATTTTAAACACAAGAGTAAGCGAGGAAATTATGCTTTCCCGTGAAATGTCATTGATATTTTACATAATGCTTATAATTTTCTCCCTGATGATTAATTATATAATCGGATTCCAATCTTTTTCTCCCAAAAGAAACCCCAACAAAGGTCAGTCATCTACAAGAGGTAGCCTTAACCTTCTATTAAAAACGATACTTATCTTTATAAAGAACTGTTGGTATTGGAGAAAAATGTTTTAAGAAGCCTGTTTGATCTTTTTTATGCTTTCAGAACGTTTCGTTTCGGTCTTTTGTCCAGTCTCGTGCAACTGCTTGCAAGCTTGTGTAGTAGCTGCGAATAATTGACAGTTTTCGTGGAAATTTACAATTAAGTTAGTATACAAATAGAAACAGGAAGTGAAACTCAACTTTAACCAAACTTCTGACAGTCACTATGATCTAAAACTACCCCGAAGGAAATATTCTAGCAATGGTTCTGTTTCTGTAGTTGTAACTGCAGAGTTGGCCGCTGTCAATGCATAGCTGAGATGAAACAATGCAAGGGGGAAAGTGCCATCTATCTGATAATTCACACGCAAAACCTGGTTTCGTAATAACTATCAGTCTTTGCATTTACCTACCGTTGCCCGAAGTGTTGACTGAAGACGAGAACGTGTTCTCCTACAAATCATACAGCATGTCTTTATACCGTTAGCGCTTTCTGTGATATTGTATAGATCTCTAAATCATTTATCACTTTGCATTGACTCGAATTCTTTACACTTCACCTTTTGCTTGCCTATTGTTTCGACATTAGAGACAATAAGCTATGTCGCCTGTAGACCAAACTAGTAACACGCTTCGCCTAAGGGGGGGAAAGCTGAACGCCATATGATAAGAAGTTTTGCTTTAATAGTGACATATTGCTGTTACAGTATATGCTATTCTGCAGCTGTGGCCTTTGCTGACAAATAATCTGTCGCTAATTTAATATATGCAAAGATCTGAATAGTTTTGACATACTTAGCTTGTTATAAATAAAGATTGCTAAAATATTCTGGGTATCCAACGGTGCAAAAGGTACATTTGGTGACCTATAGTGCAAAACTGAGTGCAAAGTCAACCAACCCCGCCCCGTGTTAAAAGCTTGTGGTTAAATTTATCGCGCGATTAAAAATAAGGCATTTGCGTGACGGTCTGTTTCTGTGTCCTAGTAAAATTAAACTTTCGTTGAAGAATTGGGAAGAACTGAACGAAGGGTTGTTTTCAAGAGAAATGAGGATATTAAAGCTACCCGGCCGTTTTAGTTTACTCCCAATAGTTCCAAAGCAAAAGTTTCGATCTTAAAGTTTGACAAGATGACAAATTAATTTTCAATTCTTGTCTTGAAAATAAGTTGATGAATGGAACACCAGCCTCACATTTTGTTTGCAAACCATAGGGTGCCTTTTCCCAAAGGCTGCAAAGCATGTGACAGAGATTAATCATTTCTCATAGAATTGACATTCTTCCCTTAGGTTTGGTAGGTGGATTAATTATTATTATTATTAATTATTATTATTATTACTACTACTACTTACATTATTGTAGCTGGCTAAGATTAACCGTGAGATATTGTTAAACCGTTGAAATGCAAAGCGAGGGGAAGCTTTTCTTATATACTTTCGATTCGTATTTGTTAAACACGAATTTTGTCATCATCCTTATTATTAATATAGCACAATAATAAAGAAGAAAAAGGATCACCACCAAATATTATAGCATAGTTGTTACCAATATAGTCCCCCCTTTTTTTCGTTTTAACATTTTTAGATGTACAGAGAGTTTATTCTATGACATGTGTGTGCGTCTATTTTTGTTATTTTTTAAAAAATTGTGAGCAATATCGATAAATTTGTTCGGAGTTATTGTGCTGAGTGGTAAATATTTTGTGCTATTGTATGCAAATGTAAATAAACAAATTTGTTTTTATATTTGAGAAAACTAGCCAAGAAAATTAACAAAAACATCTCGATAGATGTAAAATATATTTAAGTGATTTCAAAAACGAATAAAAAATCTTGTACTGGGCAGAAGATTGTCATGTTACATATACTACCCCAATGTCTGGCTGCTAATCAGATGACTCAATATATACTAAAGTAGCCCAGAGTTTTGTCATTTCCAGTCCGTACTTCGTAAGACTTTCATTCATTTCTTTTGAAGTGTCGAAATATTTATCAATGACTTTTGGTTGTAGTGTTAAAATGCTTTTGGTGCAACGAATAGTAAGTAACAACTCCACAAGTGTTTGCTCCAACAAGTCTGACAACACAAGAATAAGAAGCAGTTCTCTGTTGGATGTTTTGTTTTTATGCCAGCTGAACACATTCAAAGAGGCCTTGTGCACGTGTCAGTCTTATTTTGAAGAAGTACGTCGTTTTAAAAATTCGGCAAGAAGTTGGAGTTTACGTGTATTTGCTGATCAGATTATCTGTTTATTATTATTATTATTATTATTGTTGTTGTTGTTATTATTATTATTTATTATTATTCACAACCTTTGTGCTATCAAATGACTGCCCAGTTATTGAGCTCTGTTTTGTTTGGACTCTTGTAACAGTTTGGCGTTTTTGCTGTTGTGTGTGCAGTTGAGTCCATTCGGGTTATTGTCTCGGTCCAACGTTGCTTTGTTCTTGTCTCTGCAATAAATAGTTTTCGAAACTTTTCCTTCTGTTGAACAAGATCTTCGTCCTTTCTAGGTCGTGGTTGCCTGGTTATTTCAGACACTCCGAGTTGATCTACGTGTTCATGACCACGGCCGGGTTTAGACTTCTTTATTCTTAATACATTTAATATTTTTATTTCCAGCTTTTACATCGAGTTAAGGAATCAGACTTAACTGTTTTGTTAAATGTGGTTCTTGTGTTTTGAGTCTATTTTTACAGTGTTGACCAAACCTATTTGGCAGGACGTTCTCGATCAAATCTACTTTCCCTCCATTACACTTCAACTATTCACGCAGTTGGGATCTGTCGGTAGGGGATGTGGGGTATCTCCTGGTTGATGCACATTCCTGTTTCCTTAGTTCAGCATTTCTGGATATATTTGCATTGGTTTTATTTTCAAAATACAACGTATTTTACAATATAAGACAAACTGTTGTTAAAGCCAAATTTGATGTATGTCAGTTTGCCTACAACATAGAACTACTGGAAACAGAACAGTTAATTAGCAACAACTTCTTAAAGACGTTTTAAAGTTTAGGGATAAAATAGACAAGAACTGTGTCACTGAAACGACACTGGGGCGACCCCGGAGGAGCGACTGAGGTTTTGGTATACATTTTTGGTTGCATTCCATTTGATACACTCATGGTAGCACTGCACACTGAATGATATTTTGAATTTTTTTAAATCATAATCATAAGAATTTGCATTTTTCTTTACTTTTGCTTATTTTACATTTCTGGTATTCTGGGTGCGAATTTTAAGATACGACTAGAACTTTTACATTTGTTGGCGTTACTACTGTGACTATATTAACATGGGCTTGCGTCAGAATTTTCTGGCAGAATGCAGCTTTTCTGTATTAAAGAACAAACTAAAATTTGGCGCTTAAAGTATCCTGCAAACCTGAAGAAAGACCATAGAAAGACTTCGAGTTTCAAAACGAAAAAACATAATTAGTAAAGATTGGACTGGAAACACGAGCAGTTGGCTCTGGCACATGCATTATTCAGGAGCTGTTGTTTTGAATTCGAAATTGGAATAATTTCAGTTTAATTAAAGAAAGCCGCTCCAATCTGTGGCACGTGCGGGTCGTTCTAAGTTGTTGGCACTTTCTAGTGACAGGTCATTCGGTTATAGCTCAGCTTTGTGGCATGGATATAAAGTAATATTAGCAGTATAGGTCTGAGCCCTTGTAATGTAGTTTGTTTGCAAAACTACAATTCTAGACGATTAAATTGCCCAGTACAAATATTAATAAAAGTATATATAGAACACATTAGGGTTCTCTTTTCTTATAGCAAAGGAACTAGGTGCCCTTAAGCGATGTTTTCTCATTTGCTTTTGAACATGAAGAGATATCAGCTGTGCATCTGAATTATGCTTTTGTTGCGCTAAAATGTTATTCCTTTGATTGCCATAAACAACAAGAGAGAGTGGAAAGTATGTGCTAAGCTTGCAAGATAATATAACTTCTCTGTTGTGCTACTGCATGATATTCACATCATTTGTCAGATATATTAGAATGTTATTTTCATATGAAACCATAGCTCCAGCGAACGTTACCGTTTTTTCCCCAGTTCAATTGTATGATTGTTCGGTTCAATACAGGAAATATGTATATTAGAACGCCGCGGGAACCTCATAGTCAATCCGGTGCCTTCTCGGAAGTTAGACTTCGACTCGGAACCTTCAATTTAACTCCAGTAAAGAAAGCAAAGTACCTGTTATCCATACAAAGAAAAAATGCACCAATCATTTCATTTTGTGGCGTTGTTTGCTAATTAAGTCTTATTAGAAAAATCCGAAGTGTGTTGCTAACACCGAAAAACGTCCTTCGATTATGGAAAAAATTTGTGAGTTTTTTTTCCTCGAATCCTATTATACAAATAATGTTTAAATTCATCTAAATACAGTTAGTCCGGCTCAATATTTGTTCGCGAGGTTTTTTTGAATCGTTAAATATTTTACGGAGTTTGAAGACAGATGTCATGTTGTGCAGTAGCCAATTCTACATACAGATTTGTCAGAACAAATGTTTGCAAACACATCGTTAAGCAGCAACTCAAAGTATGGTTGATCCGTAATTCTTGGCGGGTTCTCTGAATAATCTCATTTTTTCCTTTCAGCTTCTATCAAATACTATGAAAAATCTGATTTCATTTTAACTTAAATTTATTGAAAGACACATAAGTAACAGCTTTTTATTATGTTACCAGAATTGATAATAATTAGTGTAATATGAAATACTCGCAGGTTTGGTTTCTCGTTCCCCGTCATTGTCTTGTCGTGATTTTCTAGTTCAATGCAAATCAACGTGCCAAAATCCTGCAGCCGGACAGGTTCAAAGGTGACTAAACGGTTCCGTAAAACATAATGTGCATTAACAAATATTAGAAATATGACTGTGATGATTTCAAGTGTTCCTCTCCGTCCACTAAATATTTACTATATCTGCAAACCACGTGTATGTACAAAGGCCAAGCTTAAATTGCGAAGGAAAAAGTTGTCTCTGGACTGCCTGAGTTTTGAGTGCTTCCCTGGTCTTGTGAATGCAATTTGCATTCATTCTCGCCACAAATTTATGCGTCACACCATTTTGTCAAAGTTGTATTCCCAGCTTTAAAATTCGGTGAAGGTCGCATCTATTATCATCTAACGACCTTTTTCGGTGCGCACAACTTACCTTTACAAGCCGTGATCATCGACCTTACTTCTGTTCATCCTCTCCCGCAGCTTTATCAAGCATGTTTTGATATCATTGGATCTCAACCAGTAAAACGCGAAAAGTATATCATAGCAGGGAAGAAATGCGGTGACGGTGCTGAGATACTATAATTTATCGGACTTTGAGCTGCTGTTCTACTTTTCAGACGAAGCGGAAGCTGTGAAGTTTAATCGCCTTATTATTTTCAAACGAAAGATACAATTATCTTTGAGTAGAATTGTGAATAAATCTAGGTTTTGCGAGTTGCTTCACAACGTTCTTCCATTTAATTTTCTGTCAGTTTCACATCGAGCAAATCAAACTGTAGAAAAATGGGAGAAGGCAGACGTGTTAATCAAGTTGCTGGACCCGACATGGCTGACTCGCACAGTATTGTGGCTTGCACCAAAAGGGATCAGTTAAAGAGTAAAGTACATAATTTCAAATTGCTACCTCAAGTGTATTTGTTCTACTTGTTCCACTGATGTCTTTAAATTATGCAGGATTTGTCACTTCTATTTAGTCTTCATTTAAGAAAACATCAAAGTAACTTTAGCCAATTTCGTAAATAGCAACTTTAATATAGAAGAGACGAACTCCCTTCAGTCTTGTGAATCTCAATCACTCCACATCGTATCTGTTCACCATTTCTTTGTTTAGGTTGTTTGCCAATTTGCTCGTGAGCTGTGGTTTGAAAATTCGGTGAATTGTGGCTAATTCTCTGTTCAAGAGGATCTGAAAGCTCTAATCGCTTAACATTTGATCCGAGTATAAGGGATAATTGGTTTTGACTGCGTCAAGAACATGGATACATTCTAACTGTAAACCCTACGTACTAGGGTACCACACAGAACACAACTGTGACTGTATACTAAGACAAGTAACTGTGATCAACAAGATATTTGTTGGGACTGTGAAAAGTAGAATTGTTCATTTGCAATCTAATTTATATTTTCAGGAAAAACAACTGTAAAGTTTGTTTTGAAACTAAGCCGAGGGTAAAATAAACGGTTACAAAGGAAGCCGTTTGTTGCGAGAAAGAATGTCTTGTTCCGTAAAGTCATTGTCTGTAAACTTAGTTTGCACAATAATTTTTACCTCTTTATCGACTACGGATTTTACGGTGCAAGATAATAGTAGCAGAGACTGTGTAATATATTTAACATTGAAAAAAAGTTAATTGTTTTATTTAAGTTGCAGGGATGTATCAGGGTGTAGTACTTGGATTTTGAGTCGCAAGTTCCACTTCTTGGTCGCCGTTTAGAATAATCAAATAGTGAAATTGTCACGCTCTTGTACAGAAGCAGTTGTTTTGGGTAATGTGATAGTAAAATAATCGTTTAAATCAGACCGCAAATGCAGCGAAATTAAATGTCATAGAAGAATGTGATAGTAATCTCAGTTAAATTAAGATTTTTACTAAAAATTACTTGTAAATTTGTTCGTGAAAGAGGGAAGTATAACAGCAGAGAATCTGACTGCTATTCTGCAATTTCAGATTCAGAGATATATTTGGTGTAATTCAAATATATTACTTAACATTTACAAAATATTTTTTTTAGAAATGCAAACACTTTGGGACAGAATCTGCAAAGAGTAATATCTGCATGGAAAAATTATTCGCACTTCGGATTTTTTTGCTTAGCAAAAATAAACTCGATTTGTTTTGAAGAAAAAAAATAATGTCATGGGGAGACTTTCTCAATTCTTTCTCTTGTGTCGGGAGTGAAGCGCCAGCTGTTTTGGCTAATAATTCTCACCAAGCAAATCAATAAATTTATGTTGAAACTCTCTTGATACTTCAAGCGTTTGACTCCCATATCGGCAGTAAAATTGTTGGTTTGCAGTCATATTTTATCTGAAGAGCTAGATTTAGACTGTTCTTACTTTCCACGGTTTTACATTTAAGGATCTTATTAAGCGTTGTTGCTTTTCATAAGAAGGATGCTAAGTTTTTGTGCTCCGGATACGGACGAAAGAAAAATATTCTAAGCAGGGTGCCATCGACCACAAATTGAAGGCACTGGAATAACTCATTTAAATAGTCGGTAGTTTTTGCCTCAAGGTTGCTTTACTGTTCTTGTAAATGCCTGAAGAACTGAGCATTTGACGACTAGACATCCAAACTTTGTCAAGGATTCGTTGTACGACTGGTATTTATGCCTTCGAAATTCACCTGCGGTAGAACTCATATGTACGGTTGGTTGGGTGGTCTAAATATTCGTTGGAAATAATCGCTATTCCGTGTTGTAAACACTCTGTTGTGATAGACTCAATAAACTGTGGCTTTAGGATGAGCAAAGGCGAACATGCCCCACTTTGCTAACACGTTCTGGTCTCATCATATTTACGTTGGCCATTGCAATGAACCAGCAAAGTCATCTTTCTTGGAAGAAATTAACATTCATTCATTCATTCATTTAATGATTGATTCAAACTTACAAGTCTGCAACATTGGATTAGAACGAGTCTTAATTGTAATAGTTTTGTGTTACTCTTCTTGGAGGGAAAGCTCTTCTACAAAAATGAACATAGATTGCCCACCCTCGTTTCACCGTTCACTAAAAAGCGTTTCTTAAATGTAAACGAAAAGAAAACCAACGCAAATATTTTAATCCTTTTAGATGTGTTTCGTGGTCAAAACCAACGTCTCAGTAATTGCAGGCCTATGTTTTTAGGTGCGGTCTACATTATAGTGTAACTTTTACGTCGTTCCTCGCATAGATTTTTATAAGTCCTCAAACAATAAGAGTTCCCGGTTTTGCTATCATTTTCTCTCTAAATAGTTTTCGTTACACTTCACGAAGACTTTCTAAAATATTGTTAGAACAAACAAAGCTTTAACACGATACAAGCAAAAGAAACAAAAACATTTATTCCCTAACAACACGTATTCCCAACTTGTTTTAATATTAATCATTCCCGGCCACGCTCGACCATCGCCGACAGCAAAAGCAATAAATGTGTGGAATGCCAGATAAATTTTCTCGCTTGTCTCAAGTTGAATTTCAGCGTTTTTGTGGCAGTGTTCGAGTTTGCGATCATAACTCACTGTACCCCCGAGTTCTTTCACAGTTTAACAACAAGGGACAAAAGCGAAAAGAAATCTCCTTTAAATCTGCTCTTGAGTATCAACAGCTGTTTACTTGGCTTAAATCAATCAAAGGAAAGGTTTCGTGAAACTAACCACGGTATTCTTCTAACTTCTGATTTCTTTCAAAAATCGGAAGATATCTTTGCGATCAAAAGCAATGAATTCTCACGCGATGAGATTATATGCGTCACACTATGTGCCAAAATTTCATCTTAATCACTCCATGTGAATTTTATTTAGACAAGCTCTTTTTTGGTCAATTTAAATCAAAGATTTTATAAAGATCTTGGGTTTTCACGTCAGACAGATAGTTGCCGGGAAATATAGAATTGAAGAGCACGTGTCAGAGAAATAAATCTTTTGTACAATACAACTCTTTTCACAATAAGTGGCGGCCTTATCGAAACGAAATGCCTCGGGTTATAACTTAAATTTGACGACAACCGAAAGTAAAGCGGTACATACGTATTCATATTTTTTTGTCAAGTATTGCAAATTACCGAGCGGCTTTTAGGCAAATATCCGCAAAAAAACCATCAAATCGTGCGGCGGTATGTAAATTTTATCCTTTAAATTTCACGTATAGGAATGGTAATAGCTGTGTTATTTGACCAAGATAAACTTTTCACTCCATGCAAACGTTCTAGATTGACTTAATGGCTTCTGAATACGGAAGATCCACTATTACTAAGAGCTAAGATGTGAACCTTACTCGAATTAATCGTCACAATTTACTAGCGCACTGGTTAACAATGAGCTATCGAGAAGTTTAATTTAATGTCATAACAGCCAAACGTAACTTCAAGGATGGTTTATGTATGAAAAGAAAACAAGTGCCAAAATATAACAAACACAAGTCGCGGGTCTTCCTCATTTCATAACTGTAACTAAGTCAATTGATTCTTCACAGCGAATCCAGACGTCTGAGATTGAAGAACAAAAACTGATAAAATTTTTAGATGGCGATAATGAATCTGGCTGAACTAGAAGCGTAAAATAAGTGACGAATTCTGCGTTCACTTTATCCGACGTCTGTGTCAGCTTGTACAACAAAATCAACAGGGAACAGCAAAACATCAGGCTTTAAGAAACCAAAATTTCAAACAATACACTTGAAGCTGTGAACACGGCCCATAACTCTGTCAACTACTACTTGAAGTTTTATCGTTCAGCGTTTACCTTCCGCTTTTAACATATTGACCCAATGACCCAATTTCAGGTTTGCTTCTGTTTACCAACAAGCTTTGCTCCAAAATGTTCAAGTTTCAAATCGCGTTTGCGAATTACTTGGTTATTTACTTAAGACTATCACAACTCCATGATATCCTGGTTAAGAATTTGATCGTTTATTTCCTTTAGAGATATAACGGAGACATTACACCTCTGGAGAAGACATGATTTAGTTGGTGCCAAATGCCCTGTTATATTTGTTGAGAACACATCCCTTATTCTCACAATACATTCAATCTCATATTTGTGTTCTCCATTAAAAGTGTACAGCGTTCTCAATATGTGTTTGAGGATTGAACGATTAAGTTAAAACTAGCAGTGACAACTTCGTTGTCTAAAAAACATTGACTGACAAATGCAGACAAAACATAAATCTCAACACAAAATCTGCTACGGGGCACTGTAGAATGTATAGCTTATAAAGTTGGCGTTTAACGCCAAAAATAGTTTTAAAAGACAAAGCTTAACTAGACGTACTCACAACCAGGGTTCAATCACACACAGCTTCTATATACCATATCTATATTGTATTCTTTCTTTTGTCTGAACGAAACGAAGTAAGTCAGTGCAAACGTGGTTCAACTTGATGCATGTTTTTCTCCTTTTTGTATAAGCTTTTGGCGGGGTTCTGCTATTGAAGCCCCCAATATCATCACAAACATATGGGTAAGAATTATTAATTTGTAAAGTAAATAGTACTCAAATATTACAAGCAAGTACCATTTTGATGTCTTTCGACAGAATTATACACCTGAACTGGATTGCTCCGGTGGACTGATAGTGTCAGCCGAGGCCACGAACCTTGACTGAGTTCAATCGTGAATACTGTTTATGAATCACTTGGAGTTTGTACAGTTTGCATAAATAAAACTTGGGGCGATATTATGAGCTAGACTGCAATGAGATAAGTCTGAGGGAAGCTCAATATCTGTATTAGGATCGAGTTTGATCAAACGAGTGCTCCGGCTTGGGAGGACTCCAGTATGGGTAATGCGGGTGTATTTGAGAGTGTTCAGGCTGGCGTCTGCAGGCTACATTCTGCATGGTCATTGCTCCGTATCCGCACTGGTTATTGACTTGGCTTTGCATTTGTGTCGAGTATTGGGTACCCGTGTACGAGCTAACCGGGACTCCGACTGCTGATCCCATATTGACATAGGGTGACGCGTAACTCGGTGGTACCCTTGAGGTCTGGGGGTTACACGGATACGTGAGAGGTCCTCCCGGTTGCGCTGACCGCCAAACTTGAGTTGCAGTCTGCATCGTGTTGTAATTCCATTTAGGCGCGATGTAGCTGCCAGGAAATCGTGGATCCGGAGCTAGCATCCCGTTTGCCATTTGAGTTAGATTCCTGTTAGGTCGTTTCATCCTCCTCCTGCGTCTGTAGTTGCCTTTCTCGAACATGTCTTCGCAGGCTGGATCTAAGGTCCAGTAATTTCCTTTCCGCTCTCCGCCACCTTCTCTCGGCACCTTGATGAAACATTCGTTGAGTGAGAGGTTGTGGCGTATAGAGTTCTGCCAGCCTTTCTTATTCTTCTCATAGAAAGGAAACTTTGTGATGATGTACTGGTAAATTCCGTTCAAGGTTAACCGCTTCTCCGAAGATTCGCGGATTGCCATCGCTATAAGTGCAACGTACGAGTACGGAGGTTTCACGTTTGGATCATTTGTTTTACCTGGCTCCTTGTTCTCTGTTTTCTCCAATTCGCCTGTGCTCGCAACTTCCTCGTCTTTCTTTAAATCATCATGGTTCGCCAGCTCCGTCTCGTGGTTTCCTGAAGCCATTTTGCTTGTGTGTGACAGAGTTAATTCTGAAGTGTTGGAGGCAGTTCTGCGGCAATAATATATAAATTAGAAATTCTAAAGACTGTTTGCTGTTTGTCTTGCCGACTGACAG
Source organism: Umimayanthus kanabou (assembly GCA_025403525.1). Classification (NCBI taxonomy): domain Eukaryota; kingdom Metazoa; phylum Cnidaria; class Anthozoa; order Zoantharia; family Parazoanthidae; genus Umimayanthus; species Umimayanthus kanabou. The sequence continues at coordinate 13,582 of JAOBYH010333283.1, read as the reverse complement.
CCGATTGGCTACTACATTCATTATCTATCAGCAGCTATAAATATCTTGACATCACGATATCTTTTGTGCGGCCAGCCAATCGTAAAGCCCTTTACATCGTGTCAATTGATTCATCTATTTGTCTGGTGGCAATGCGACCACCTACTCTGCCAGCTGTTTCTCATCCGTTTAGGCGCTTAATTGTTTCTACCTATTCACTTATATTATTTACTTCTCCGACGGCAAATTCCCTGCACCGTTTATACCAGGCCAAAGATGTGTGCCCAGCTTCATTTATCTATACACTTCATGTATATTTACACTCAAGGTGTGAAAATATTTGCCCGTTATCTTAAGAGAGGAAAAAAAAGTGAGACTGTTCTCCACACCCTTTCACTAACACCTGGTCATGATCTATACCAATCAGAGCCGAGCAATTGGCAGATGAGGGGTATTGAAAGGCACAAAGCAATTCACATGTTGTCTGGTCGAAGTGCAGGCTATTTAGCTTTAATTATACGATGTAGATTTTATTTTTTATTATTATAAACTACATGCTGGGCCGCTTTTTTCCCGATAATGCAACCCCATGCTGTGCTACTGCTACTAGCCTATGCCATGCAAATGCGTTTTCCTGCTTTTTTCGGAATTGTTTGATAAAAAGCGCTTCAAAGTAGACGCTTTTTCACCTGTGCCACTGGAATATCAGACGTGTACAATTGTGATAGAGATTGCTAAATAAAAACGCGGCTCTATCTCGGGATGAAGGTAAAGCCAATTCGGCATCCGACATTGTGCGAGACATAAAAATAGCTCAAAAATTTCTTTTTTACTTAATTTAGACCGGACCATTGACCGTTAAATCCAACTTGGCTAACATTCCAGAAAAAGATCTCGAAACTATCCACAGCTAATTCGTCATACTATTTTATTTTTCTGGTTTTAATTACAGTTTAGAGAAACTCCAATACCTTAAAACCACGAAAGTAAATATCGCTTTAAGTCTCGTTCAATTGCTTGCGGTTCTTGTAGGCTCTGTTTAGACTTGTATACACTGAAATGTTTATTGGATCTGCTTGTTAAAGATTTATAATTCAATGTAAACAAACATACACCGCCGTGCTGAAAACGGGGCATTTTCAAACTCTTGACCAACGAGAAGAACTTACCGCAAACCTAAACGAGAGGAAATGTTTCATCTGTTTGAGTTTATTTAAATTTCTATCCTCCGGAAGTTTTAGCAGGCATTTCATGTTACGAGAGAAACTGGCACGAAGACCAGAAAGGTCAATTTTCTCCCACCGCGACTCTGTTTGTTGTTATCTTACGATCGATTTGTTTGGTTCTGAAATTACTTACACAAGCTTGTTTGATCCTGTCACGTCCATCGACTGTCAGACGGTCTAAGTACTTCTAAACTCAATTCGCTTAATCCCCCTTCTATTTGCGGATAATCGTTCTTGTACATATTCTAAAGTGTTCGTTGTCTTGTAGTTTTCACGCTATAGCTAAAGATCACGCATTTATCGAAAAAGTTTAATTTTTGTAAAATAAAAAAAGCTTTGATAGAGCTAGCTTCTTAGTAATGCATGAGTTGTGTCGGTTTCATTTAACTCAAAGTCATTATATAAAGTAAAGTGTATTTTGAAACGCAGAGCAAATAAACTCTCCTCCGTTCTGCGCTCATAAAGAGATCTTTGAGATTATGAGCGTTCGCTAAGAATTTTAATTGATGCCTTTAGTTTTATCTGCAGTGAATTTGGACTGCTTAACTTCGAGATAGACGAAGCCGTGTATATAAGCAACTCCGCTGGCGGTAGATTGCTTGACAGCAAGATAATTTCACCCCAGCCTTGGTCTCACGCCTTACTAGACATAATTGTTTCGGCGAGAAAAGACTGTTCATTGGCCGAACACGAATTTATTGCCTTATTATTGTCACAATACAGACCGCTCGCCTGTGGGTTGATGAAGTGTAATACCACTGGCGACCTTTTGCGAATTCTAACAGTCACAAACGCAGCACACTCGAACTAATAATGTTGATGAAAGGTTTCACCTCCATTTCCAAAGCTGACAACAGATAGGTTCTCATGACACCTTTCGAGTGGAAGTCTTTTCAATTGGGTGATGAAAGGTCGCCCCGGGCTCGCTGCCCTCCCGCTGACTCTGTTTACCAAACTAATCAAAGTTGCGCTGTCGGATCGCGATTATGTATTCATATAATTTATTGCATTTCGATCTTCTCTGACTGTCACTTCTGACAGGTCTACTCGTGCTAGGAATAACCTAATTAAGTAACTTGAAAGCTTTAGATCTCGGTTAGTTTCTAAGGTCAAAGTAGAAGCTTAGAGCGAGCGAAGTATACGAAAGCTGTTCATAAAACTTTGTCATTTGCAAGACGGACTTTTCTTGCCGCAAGGGAGAGTAGTGTTTCAGGAAGCTTCCGAAATTGCAATGTGCTCTTTTTGTTTAAGGTCTCCAATTAACCGTGTTTTGGTTACGCGGTTCTCTAATTCAAAAACAATAATCAGCAACGTGATGACAGCATTCATTATTTTATATAGCTTGCCCCTGCATAAGAAGCTAGCAACAAGAAAATCCTCCTTGCAAAAAAAAGAACTAGTTTGACAGCTTTTTCTCTCAGAAGATGACTAATGCGGACATAAATAAGTGCGAAGAGGGTTGACATTACACCAAGTTCACGGACACTTCTGGTTTACCGCATACTGTGAAAACTTCCCACCTTCAGACAAAACCTAGAGGGTAGTTCGTTTAAATGTTTCTTGATATCATGTTTGTTTATATAAGAATCCCCCGATATCGTTAAGGTCTAGATTCCTTTATCTTGCTGGGAACTTTTATCTGGTAGGGATGGAATTTTGCTTGTGTGTAGCTACAATTGGCACGGCAACTTTGGACCTCCAGTGACCTCAATCAAGGAAATTTTATTCTCTTCAATTTTTGTTAACTGTGCTCAGTTCGCCGTTCTATGCTATCATAAATCAAATTGTTCTTTCATTGACTTCTTTAGATGCGATATTGCGACGCTGGTGCGAGTCGGTGCTATTATGAATTCGACATACTGAGTTTATTTGCCGCCTTTTCATTGTTTCGATTTAATTGATGCTTCAGCAAACAAGTACTTTCTTCCTCAATCCTTAACAATAATCCTAACAATCAATCCTAACTTCCTTTCAGTCTCGAGTACATTTTCTTGGGTTTTTTTCCGCTCCAGCCTTTTATGCAAAAGTTTTTTTTAATGTTTTTGGAAATCGACGGTTTGCCGTGGGAAGCTATTTTGACTAAGTGTCAGTTTAAGATATGCTTCGGTTTGTTGTCTTGTGACGTTCCCCTTCTTTAGTTCTATTCTTAAAATATTTTAAACTGTTGATACGGTACCCTAAACTCAATAACTGTGCCCACGGTGTAATTTTAAAAGACCAGTGTTTCAGCGGAAGTTTTAACATTTTAAAGCCATCTGAATAGTGATGTCAGTGTATTTTGCAGTGCTTCTCAAACTGCATTGTTTTAACCAAATATCTGTGCACAATTGGACTTCTATGGCTGGAGGGGTTTCTTTTGGAAAACTATTGTGGAATAAATGTAAAACTCAGTGCGTTAGATCAATGCTACTTTTTTAAACACAATACGGTTTCTAAACCCGCTAGTCCTTGAGAGTTGTTTGTTTTGCAAATCAAGCCGCTAGTCTTCAATTGTTAGACGACAATACGCCACTTGTCAATGAATAGCCTATGTGAATATTTATGATTTCTTCTCTGCGTCGAGCGACGAGCTTTTGAAGGAATATATGGGCAACTTGTATTTTGTTTTGAGAAAACATATGAACCTCGTGTCAGCAAAGTTGGGTAAATAAAGCCCCGAATAATAGGTGTGTTTACAAACATAATTTAAGCAAACAGAGATAACATTCTGGCGGAGCTACGTTCGATGTTTTAGTTTGATGTAAGTTCTGATTATTGAATGAAAAGAATCAGTCTTGAATTAATGCTAGATTCTTGTAAAGCAATTGCGTGACTCTTTCTGCGATTAAGTATTCGAAAGACACGAGATCAAAGACAAATTCTGTTTGCCCTTTGTTCCTGTTCATCACAAGCGTTTTCATTCAATCACCAAAGTTGCTGCCGAAACAATTGCTGCCTCAATGGTCAGAGTTTCACTTTTGTCTGAGATCCATTAGTTGTGGGTGAATGACTACATTAAACTGAACAACCCCAAGGTGTCATTTTAAACTAATTCAATGGGAATCTTGCGGAAAGACTAAAACATATTCCACGCAAAGGCGAACAACTATATTCAGCCGGCGGAAATTGGTTTTGGCCCTAAATAGGAGGCATTATCTTCGGGTTTGTGTTTGTGTGCGCGATCCTTTTGAACATGGCTCACTACATATGTCAATTAAAATCGGTAAAATTAGAAATCCGGAATGGAGACCCTCTTACCTTTACGATTTCACTGACAGAAGATCAAAGACACCTAGAAATTGCTCCCGTAGTTCGCTACATTTCAGTTGCCTTAAAACTCCTTGTCTTTTTGTTATAAAACTACACACAGCTGTGTTCAATAATTCAGCCTTTTTAAATTATTTAGATTGATGTTCATACCATATTTCACTTAACTGTATTGTTGATATTCTGTTGGTACAAGAGTAAACTGTTTTGTGTATACTGCTTGTTTCTAGAAAACAACACTTCCACTAGTGAATGTAAGAATGATTGTCTGAAATAACCACCCTCTGTACCTCGCTGTTTTAACATCTGTTTGTGAATTGTTGACCCTTGGTAGACACAGGCTTGGCCAAACACACGCAAGCGCATTACCTCTTTCTGGTTTACACTCTGTATTGTGTCAGCTAGTGAATTGTGGTTATGCTCTACTCTTTGCATTCCTACCCATCCCTGTGGTTTTTTGTCTCACAATCATTGTTTTCAGTTTTTGTGTATACTATCATAAAAGAGGTGGTGTTGAAGTGTTGTCCACTCTATCTTTAAAGTCACTGTTATTCATACGGTACTTTTTTTCAAATGTATCTTAATGATTGTCAAAGCCGAATACATGGCTTCCAAATGAAAGATGCATTTCATTTGTGCTTTGTTATTATGCTAAGACGATACTCACTTGCCTTAACTCGAGCAGTAAATGAACGGTTTTAAAACGCACGGTGACTAACGGAGTAACACCTTGCATTTCAGTGTTGTCAGCTCGCTTCATGAATCATCAGTATAAAACGTACATGTCTAGTTTAAATCGCCTCTTACCTGACCACTTGCTGTACAACGACAAAAAATAGATAATTCGCAATTTATCGAGTTTAAAATAAAAACCTTTCAACGCTGATATAGTTTCATCCCTCGAGTAATGGATGGCCAATCTTTTTTCGGGCGGTGTACATTTCAGCTATAATCTAAACGCCGATAACAGGCCTGTCTACACCTAAATAGTGTTTGTGTTTCATCCATCTGTGCAAACATCCTTATCGTTTAACCTTTAACACTAAAGAGTCTTTCTTACGCAGTTGGTTTCTTTCCTTAACAAAACAGACTAGTTCTTCAAAATGGCATTTGCTTGAATAATCACAATTTGTAAACTAAATTTAAAAGCAATTAGTGTTTAGTAAATTTTTACTTATTGTTTGTTGTTTGTTTGACCCGTTTAATTGGCTTTTTTTTCGAAAGGCTATTCAGGTTTGCTTGAATTTTGATTCTACATTGAATGGACGAGAAAATCAAGCGTTTTGATTCTCCTTTAATTTTGGATAAAGTTTGTTTGTGTTCTTAGTAAGTTTTCTTGAAGAGATTGCCAGGTTTATCGCTTTATAAATTATCGGCTACGTGGACTCCAAAGGAAGTTGTTGACTGGAAATCTTGTGATAATGAAGAAAAAAGAAATTTTTTGACATCGCCGTGTGGTTCACAGCTTCTAGTTCTCGTCGCGACGAGATAAGATTTATCACGGACCACCTAAGCGTTGACATTGATAAAACTCCTTCCACCGATATTGTGAGGACGTTATATAGGAAAGGGTTTCTTCATAACATTTAGAATCAAGAAAGTCATTACGATCAGTGTTGCTGCTGCATGTTTTACGAATAGTAATCTCTTCAACAAATGATATCTCACTGATATTTATTGTAATCAAGGAATTTTCAGTAAGTCCAGTGGTACCGACTGTGAGGTCATGTCTGGGGTTATTTTTGTTCCGATAAGAGATTTTCAGTCTGTTTTAGAGTGATGCTGAAAACTTCGAGGAGGTATAAAAGGCTACGAGTTTCGCGAGAAATGTACTGCACTGTGTAAGACGTCTGAAGATTAATTGGGATAAGTTGTTACAAGTTCTCAGATAGCGAGGGGGTATTTGGGTTACCAAACAGGCAAAGGCTTCCGGAGGAAGTTAAACTTAAAGCACTTGTGCAAGTTTTGGTTACCAAACTTGGAAAGCAAGCACAGCGAGGCCAGGCGGCTTAGCAGGTCGCTAGTTTTGTACCAGTGACAGTGTCATGATTCACATTTCAGTAAAGTAAATTTGTCGGGAATGTTACATTTCAGAAATAGTTATTGTCGAATATTTACGGCAAACATCCCGTCACTTGTATCATGCGAAATTTCGGTGTGTTTTCAGTGCCGTACTTAGAATTTTTTGAGCAGGGGGCAGTGCTGATATAGTTTCTCTTAATTCTGGGGGGACAGAGATGACACTTATAAGAGCGTTATAGTCACTTTGTCGAATCTCTAGGGGGGCAACTGCCCCCCCCCCAGCCCCCCCGCTAGGTACGGCCCTGGACTTTTGGTTCTTTTCCAGTTTTTACCCGTTCATCCACTGGCTTGTTCTGGTTATAATATGTGAATGAAAAACAGTTTCCTTTGCATCCTCTCAGATGCATCTTTGCAGCCAAACTGTTCCTCCATGTGCTCTTTTCAATGTCTTATCAAACCTTTAAAACCCTAATTGCATGAGACAAGAAAATCGTAAATCAAACTACAAATAATGTTAAAAGTATTAACAGTTCACTCGATTTACCGGCCAGGCCACCCGTAATTTGGCCATCATTGTTTTACGGCAGAATAAGATACACGTTTGCTCAAAAGGCAATGATTTTTTGTTTTCTAATTTCTTCTAATTAATTGCAACTTCCAATAACAAATTGCTTGTCGCGACACTTTTAATTTGTTCGACTGGATTAAATGTGAAAGACTTCTCTAATTCTCAGCAAGTCTTCATTAGCCAACAGTATTCACGGTAGAGTCCCGTCTTTCAGTTGTCACTACCTGTGTCTTTTCTTTTATTTCTTCTAGAAATGTCAGTGCTGATTGAAGTTATTGCTACTATTTTTCGCTGTTAAAATCTTCTACTGGGAAATATTTTTTTTTTAAGAATACAAGAGTTGATGGTTGTATGCCAGTAATAGGGCTCTCTATTATCGCTCCCTGCCGCTACTGTGATTGTTTTGACTCCTACTGGGACAAACTAACTTTGTAGCAATTTAATGTAAATGTGTTGTAGTTTCAACGTACAAGACTTCGATAAGAAATGGTATCCGACTCTAACCATGTATTACTAGAACTAGCAGGCAGGCAATGAAATCGCGGTTTGGATTTGGGACAGAATAATCGCTTTGTCGAGTTCTCTGCTTTTCATTTCCATCAAACTTGTGTTCTTGCTAAAGAGAAGTGTTACATTTGAGATTAGCAACGAAAATACATACATCACATCCACAAGAAACAAACAATCAAATTATAAACTATCGAACACGAATCTTTTTCTGGCTCCTATCTAGAACGGAGCTGAGCTATGAACCGTTTTCCAAATCTTTTTCCTGTGCACAATTCCAAGTACTACTTATCAGAGTATCAGTCAGAGTAGTTGTAATTGGTTATTTTTTCAAATTCTACTAGTATACAGATCACTGCCTCTTTTCCTATCTGTGAAATTCCTTCAAAAGCTTTGAAAGAACGTCTGTTTGAAGTACTGTGTCTTTTGGAGTTTTGCTCTTGTTGAGAAATGGTTTCCGAGCCGTTATTGGCAATTGCGCAAACAAACAAACAAAACCATGTGCTCAGGCAGGTGAGGTAAACCCTTCCAATAACAGCTGTGCCGATCCCGAGTACTAGTACGGTTCTAATAACTGCTTGTTGATAAGGTGCTGGTACTTGATACGGATTGTTCTCAGACAAATTTTCATTGTTCCAAGTACATTATCTACCTACTGACTGCTAGTCATTTGAAAATGTCAAAAGTTATAGAGATGTTTCTATTGAATCAATTAAGTCCATTCACCTCGGCTGTGGTCTGAATAAATGGGGTGTACGTTTATATTCGGAAACTTGACTCAGCATTTCTTTGGTTTACTTTAGGTATTTAAAGCGGACAGCGGCTTGCAAATTTGTAGTAGATATGAGCCATACTTTATAGACCCTTGTAGGTTATTTTTTTTCTCCGACAGTTAACTGTTACTTTAGTGAAACAGACTTGAATTGAAAGATGTGCACTGAAAAAAAGTCCACGGGACACTTAAACAATTCTAAATTGCTCTTTTTTAAACAAAAGTTTGACAACTATTTCGTAATTTCGTATTGTTTGTCAGGTCTAGAAGACGCATTCTGTGTCTGAAGAATCGTTTGCCAACTAAGTGTTTTAGCTGTATTGACACAAACAAAGCATTTTCACAGAATCCAAAAGTGATACAAAATTAATCACTTTAGTAGATCCGAATTCACGCTGAACGACCCGTGTACCTGGTGCTTACATTAGGCAAAACCAATAAATGAACGAATAAGTACAAATATTTTCTTTCAGTGGCTCGGAGAAAAATAAACAATATATTCACGTTAAGGAGAAGAAGGTAGCATGTTAAGAAATGCTTGAATCCCTGAACTGCTAGTTCTATTTTAGAGAACGATTCTGTCTAATGACCAAGTCGCGCTTTTGTTTTTACTTAATAATGAACTACGTTAAATCCTTCTCATCGAATAAAGAACCCTATAAGTTTGTTGCGAATAACTGTTAAGCAGAACTGTTTTGTGGCACAATGAAAAAATGGTTAAATGTTTTAAAATGGTTTAATGGGGGCTGAAATTGGGAGATCTTTGACAAACTAGTGTTCACGTGCTGATGTACGGTAAAAAGGTTAACTTGTTTATTTGCTGAATTTAAGAAACTTAAATATTTCCCCTTAAATGGTCTGGCAAATGCTAAACAGTTTCTACTTGCGAGAAGAAAATATAATCCTCAACAAAAATATCTGCTGACTATTTTTGTTTTTAAGATAAACAAGCTTAGATTTGTCATTAACTCCAAAACTTCGAGTTTGTTATAGAAACCTTTTTAGTAAAATGAGAAGTGCAACAAATTTCGACTTACCGTGAAGGTTCTCTTGATGGAAGCTCTGAAGAGATTTCACCGGGTGTTTCGCATCAAGTGCTCCGAGAATTGCGGAGCCCTCCCTTAAATCAGGACACATTAATCATTCATTGGCGCAGCTTATTTGATATCGTTTGAAAGATATTTTATTTTGAGAAAACATACATTAATTATTCACATATTTGCAGCCACTTTTCAACTTGTATTGTAAACAGCCATATAAATTAGCTTCTTTAGCAGGGATCATATTGACCGACCTTAGTTTCTTTGCTGTATTTCAAAAGAACTAAAAAGCTTAATTTTCTACTGCGAACGTGTTCTGGCTTTCATTATTCATTGGCTCTATTCACACCCATTTTAAATGCTTAACAGGTCGCTTGCTATTGGAAGTAAAACTACAAGTTCTTAAGCGCTTTTAGAGCCAATCTAAGAACAAGTGAAAACAGGTTTTTATTTAAATGTACAGTTCATCAGTTGATCAGATCTGCGGAATCAGCAATAAAAATGTCAAATTTTGGTTAAAATTGTTTCTGTAACATTAGTTTTGTCACGTTTGAAGAGTCTTGGTCAGTTGTAAATTTGAGGAGGGAATAATATCAGTATAACATTTATTGAATAGAAATCCGAGATATTTGCAGTTCTCGATGTCAGTAGTCTTACAAATCAGCTTTTGCAAGTATGCAATCTTTTCTTCACAAATTGTTTTTATCATATATCACTGTGTATTTATAGCGGTTTCCACTGTAGACAAATCACAAGACCAATAACTGTGTAATCTACATTATAAGGGTCTTTACTCACGCATTGCATTAAACATGGTTGTCTGTGGTTTGATATAGTACACGAACGCCAAATCCACCGCAAATCCCCCGGGAGTTTTGCCAGCAGCTAAGTTGCAAACAATAGTTTACAGCACCATTTTGAATACTTTACTCTGTAGTTGAAATCACAACGGTTCTGGAAATCCATTCTTTGAAAAAGTGTTGGAGTCACTAATTTGTTAGATTCGCCAACCACTCCTCTATAAACAAACTTTATCTCTTCTCTCCAAACAAAGCTTATCAAGAAAGCTTCTCAAAGAAGGCTGACTTTGTTTTATTGTGCACTGAATTTATTTGGGTACTTGCATTTTGTATACCAAGACAGTTGTATGATAAACATAAGTGTTTATTTGCCAAACTAATTCAAATTATTTTGTTTCAGAAGTTGGAAGGGAAATCTCTGTGACACAAATGTGCTGTTGCGGCGGCAAAGGAAGGATTGGCTGCAAATGGTTCACATGCAAGGTTACCTGTTAATTAGCTGATTGTTATTTTACAACAAATCTCCTACCCGCGCGGCGACAGTTATTGAAAAAGCAACATCAGTACTAATAAATTCTAATTGAACTTTAAAGGGGTTACAATTGGTGTTCAATTACGAGATTTGCGGTTCAGAAATTTATTTGCCAAGTTAGAAAGTACCGCAGATTTGCGTCAGGTTTGATGAAAATTTAGTTTGTTTTTATAAACGGCTGGATTTGTTTTGAAACGTTGCTTACGACCTGCTGATTTTGTATAAAGTTTGTCCAAGATGTTTTCATTTGATCGTCAGATTTAAAAAAACAATTCTATACAAATTTTATATCAAAATCACGTTACTAGAATTCATTCATGGAACAAAAGTATCTGCCTTCTTGATGACGCCTTGTTTCCTTGCGATTTTTGTCTGGCAGACTGGAGTCTAAGTTTTGTGGCAACGCCCGGTGCATCTTGTACGGGTTTGAGAGTCGGTTTCACCGAGATTCAGTTGCTGCATAAGTTTTCCTTTTGTAAAAGAGCCACGTCAGTTTAAATTTGTCCCTCGTGCATCTAACTGGTTACTCGGACATATGGAATTTTTTATTTGTTCCATTGACTTCAAAAACGTGTGATAAGGTCACCAAAGGACCAAAATTTGATCAAGGAGTGTGTAGTTTGTTTGATCTAGGATTTGTACGAAATGAGTAAACCAATGTGAAAATAAACAATCATATCCCATCCAAACCATGTTGGCTCTGGTATTTGTGTACAAAATCCTATGAAAATAATTTTATTTAATCCCCACAAGAGATTAGCAACAACGAGGGCTCGCGTGCCCGTTTAAAAACATCTGTTTTCAATTGTGTTCATATGATGCGGCTTTTGTAAATAATTGCAAGGATTTCACAACATCTCCAGCGATAGTTTTGTCTTTCGTTCAATCAGCTTATCCCCAAGGTCCCCCAATGGAGCATCAGACAAGGTTTTGTCAAACCATGCCAGTAGAAAGATACTTTTACTATTTACGAAAAGCTGTCCAAGTCGTAATCACTAAATATTTTGGGTTCAAAACCAATGTGAAAAGTAAGTATTTGGTTTGAAGTTAGAAACAATGAAAGCCAGGCAGTGTTAGGAGTATTTTCTGAACGAAGAAAAATATAAACACACCAGAACTTGCTAAGATTGTATTCACAAAACAAGAGATAAGTTGCGGCCATAATACTTTACCACAATTTTAACAATGCTTTAAATAAGGTTACAGTCTTTACCCAAGCGAAATTTGTTTCAGAAGTCAAAACGAATTTTTACTAAACACGCTCTACCATTTTACAGAACTGTAATTTGAAGATTATTCTGATTGTTTAGTTGAATTTGCTCCATGTTGCCAAAATTTGGCAAGTCAGTGTTGTGATATGTTCTATGAAAGATCAAAGCACTAGAAAGCAAATACATATGTGTTTGCTATTGAGAAGGCGGCAGCAACTTTGTGTTCATGAAAGTACAAACTTTTAAAAGAACTTTTCTTCTATTTTACAATATTATCAAAAAGAAGTGCTCGAAGGAAAGGTTGGCCAAAAACTCTCTCCCTATGTTATTCTCATCGCCGAGTTAAGACTCGAGAATGCTCTGACCCTCATCTCAAACAAGCAGTAAGAATCAGTTGCTGCAGATCTTGACGAGGAAGTCCCCATTTGCGCCGTTGCTAATGCAGTCCTGCTGCCGCTTACGTGTAGATCTTAATCAGCTCCTTCCCTTTGTTGGTGGTTTTAATCGTTTTGTGAGACGTTTTGAATGAATAAAGGAAACATTTGTGTTATATGAGTTGGCTCCACTTTCGTTTTTCAATACAAAAGCTTGCAGAAATCGCTGTTTTTAAAATTAAAAGTCTCTATAAACACTTTTGAGATAGATGATTGTTTATTTTTGTGTTTTACCTAAACACGAAGGTAAACAGCAAACTGTAGATTACTCGTCCTTGTCACTTTGTTAGCTTATCCGAACTAGTGGAAGTAGAACTAGTAGTCTCGCTTAGTAAGAAACAACTGGCTTCAACTGCAAACGGATTGAGTTTTCGAAGAACAATTTGTCGCCAAAGTTTAACTGCAAAGAGACAAAGAAAATTAAGTTTACCTGCTGTTGCTCATAAAATCAAAAGGAAGGATTATAAACGTTCACAATTAAACGAAATTGTAATATCTTAAGCTGAATTTTTAAAACGGTTGATTAATGATAATATGATTTTCTAAAGGAACTGAGTTTTATCGCTACCAGTTTTCCGTATTGATTGCCAGTCTCCATTATGTGGCTATTGCTCTGCCATTAAACTGTAAAAGATTAAGGATGGCGTTTGTTTTCGTCAATATTGTTTCTTAATTACAACACTGGGTTTGTTTTAAATCGGTGATTGTACGAACGAGAGATGGCGGTTGTCTTGTTCCCCTGCTGTTTCAGTGGTTGAAGTTTGGATTTGCAGCTAACGTTTTCCGAAACATCCGTTCGCTAAATGTTTTTCTTTAATCCCTGTAAAGTGTGTGTTTCTTCGCCGACAATTACATGCGCTGCAAAGTGATAAAGCATATAGTTTTGTCACAATTTAGCGCGCAGTCTAAAATGTAAAGACAGAAAGTTTTTGCTCAGTTTACTAGTTGTTGCACTTTCTTTCTATTTTGCACTCGCCTTTAAGTTTGTTGTCATTTCAGTATACAACAGCGTTTTGTGTTTGTCTGATTACTTTATATTCGTTTTGTTCTGTACATGCCTCCAGGTAAAGACCATGTTTTGACAAATGTTTTCTGTTATTGCCACAAACATTACTGTTGATCACTCCCTCTGTGAAATCTGGTAAGAGCTCTTATTGAAAGACTATTTCCTCCTTTTACTCTCTCTCTCTCTCTCTCTCTCTCTCTCTCTCTCTCTCTCTCTCTCGATATCTCTGTGAATCTCTA
>JAOBYH010332172.1:3928-16133 GCA_025403525.1 Umimayanthus kanabou | reverse complement strand
TGCAGGGGTAGGGTGAGTACAAAAATGTACCCTAAGAAAACTCACTCAGGAATGAAGGGGTTCATTTGTGTGGGTACCACCCACGTGTATGGAAAGGAGATTACTTGCAGGGGTAGGGTGAGTACAATATTGTACCTTAAGGAAACTCACTCAGGAATGAAGGAGTTCATTTGTGTGGGTACTACCCATGTATATGGAGAGGAGATTACTTGCAGGGGTAGGGTGAATATAATATTGTATATTGAGGAAGGCAATGAGGAACGAAGGGGATCGTTTATGTAGGTACCGCCTACGTGTTTGGAGATAAGATTACTTGCGGGGGTAGGGTGAGTACAGTGTTGTACACTGTGGAATGCAGTGAGGAATGAAGGGGTTCATTATATGGATATGAAGAAAAGTTTACTTGCAGGGTAGAATGATGTATTTTTGACACCAAGGAAGACATAGCAGAACCAAAGCATCCATGTCACGTGACCAGATGGACACCAGTGACGTAACCGAATTTAAGTTGACGGAAATGAAAGACACTTTGCACTAAACGAATGTCTCGAATCTGACCAACAAATTCGATGAAGGCTAAAAAATCTGTACTTTATTGAACTGCAAAACATCGTTTGTGAGCGTACTTTCCCTTTAAGAGAAGAGCCATTTTATAGTAACTGTTGAACTCACCTTAAAGGAGCTTTAATTGTCTTTTTCTGCTTCTGTTTACAGATTCTTATATTTGACATCATCGAAGTTGTTCCCGAGCCGGGACAACCATTGACCAAGAATAAATTTAAGGTTTGTAAAAAAGAGAAGGACCATCTACCATATAGTTTCCTTGGGGTGTGCCTTGGGTTTAAAAGGGACGGATTTGACTTTCTTGAGTTTCAACTAAAACATATTAAAATATATTGATCATCGCATCAACAATTTAAGATAAATGAGCTCCATTGAGTTACCAGCTTCCTTTAATAACCATAAACCTAAAGATAATAGGAACTTAACTATTTACACGGTACATCTTTTCCCTACAACTCTTGCATGCATAACATAACATAATTAACCCTAAAAGCCTTAAGGGGGAGGGGTCAAATTGACCTCCTCCTTCAAAATTTTTGGCTTTACGTTTTTGCTATGTGACCAATTACGAAAAGCTCTGGTACAACTGTTCTTTATTCGTTATCATACTTTGACAGTAATTATTTGACGTCACAACTGATGATGTCACCATAATAAGACACGCAACTTGCGTGTGGACTTCGAAGTTGCAACTTTTTGACAACTTTACAATGGATTCTATCTAATATGTAGATTTCGATCGCCAAGTGCTGTTTTCTCATCATTTTCAGTGTTATCAAATTTGGATAAAATCTTAAAACTTTTAAAAAGCCAAGATGGCGGCCACTTGTGACGTCATTTATGTAAGTATGGTTGCCATGGAAACCAATTAGACACCACGTAGTTGCGCTCAATCGAAAGTACAAAGGAAACTCATTAGATGTGCCAAATATCATGTCATTCAGATGAACTGTGTCGAAAGTAGACGGGGGGGAGCGGGTCCGATTGACCCCCCCCCCAAAGTGTTCGTGTAACCTTTTTTTGTTCAAGGCTTCTTGGATTAAAATCGTGTACAATTCTCCCGGTTTGGCCTATGGGAGACTGGGGAGAGCAACAAACGAAGTGGAGGACACCAAATATGGTATAGTTTTCCACAGATAGCCGTACGATTGTAGAACATCATTCAAAACGTTGCAACTTTTTTCGAGTTGGACTCAATAGTCGTAGGCAAGTTGTAGACTTATTTGCATGACGCAGTTCGTGTCCTGAGGATGGCGTTTGCATGCGAGAGTTGTGGGCAAAA
This sequence comes from Umimayanthus kanabou, assembly GCA_025403525.1. NCBI lineage: Eukaryota > Metazoa > Cnidaria > Anthozoa > Zoantharia > Parazoanthidae > Umimayanthus > Umimayanthus kanabou. The sequence continues at coordinate 14,287 of JAOBYH010332172.1, read as the reverse complement.
GTTGTACCGTGTAAATCAGCCTCAGGAATTGAATTGCATGGTCGAAGATATTGTATGCCTTATATCTGTACAGTTTTACACACAAATAGCGTACAGATACATGCCACACACAAGCTATTATATAGCAATGTGTGTTGTTTAAAAATCTGGATTCTTACTTTGAAGGAGTTCTTGAGGCAAGAAAAACAGCCGATCTGGAACTCCTAACACGTCGTTCTTTGTAGTAACTTAATGTGAGACAATCAACATTAACAGTTTTCAGTATGTCATAGTTGCTAGATATAATAAATGAATAATTGTTGTCGAGAGAAACTAGAAGTAACGAGGTGGATTGATTGATTGATTGATTGAATGATTGATTGATTGATTGATTGATTGATTGATTGATTGATTGATTGATTGTCAAATGGTTAGTTAGTTTAGCATATGATTTGAGGGTTCCCCCGGAGTCTTAAAAAGTCTTATTTTTGATTTTGTATTTTTAGGGCTTTGAAAATGTCTTAAATTTACCGAAGTTTTCTTTGAGGTCTTAAATATTGTTCAAAGTAGTTTATCGTTTCTCATGGTCAAGGTTTGAAGATTGTTTGCACGTTTACTTTCCTTGTTTCGTGCCAAGACTATTGTTGTAGGTAGAACAGGAGTTATACGTCACATAATTTGCCATGGCCCGTATTGTAACTTTTGAATGAAAGATTGAAGGAAAATTAACTTTTCCAAATTCGGGTCTTAGAAAGTTTTTAAAAGCTGTTAAATTTTACTAGCTGTAGGAACCCTGTATTTTGATTGATGTAATGCTCGTTTGCTTCTGTAGATGTTGTACGACAAGGAACAAAAAGGCCCAGTGTCCGCCCTAACGCAGGTTAACGGCTACCTAGTCAGTGCTATCGGCCAGAAGGTAACATAAAGGTCGCTTGTGCACTGGTCTCCAGTCTACCAGGGAAAGGCTGGGGTTATGGGAAGGGTGGAGGTGCTGCTTTCCAGTTGCTGAAGTCTTTCTGAATTTCCCTGCTCTGCCCTGCTGCCTACATTGTAAACATTGTTAAAGAAATGAAAGAACATTCACAAACTTCTTTTTTGAACCCCTCTGGTTTTCATGCTAATCACTTTGTGCCTTCGCCAGTATTTACACAGTCAGTCAATGAATAAAATGTTCCATAGCTCTTAACGCCATCAAAGTAGTAGATGATAAAAACAGAACGTTTCAGTTATCTAACAATTCCACATACTTTATTCGTTACTCTAGAGCGGGCCTATTAGAACTAATTTTCAAGAACTTAAAATCTAAACTTAGGTCGCTTTCCATTTGTCCGGTCTGGCCGGTCCGACCAGTCTGGAACGCACGAGCTCTGAGAACTGGTTCTGGCCGGAATGGCCCTTCACATGGATCAGAGCCGCTCAGTTCTCCCGCTCCGGTCAGCCCAAGTGCGGAAATTCTGAGAGTCATGGCGGGAATAAAACGTACACGCGGACGCTTCCATTTAAACTGGCCAGAACCAGTTCTTTTCGGCCTGCCAGACTGGGCAAATGGAAAGTGACCTCAGTTGAGTTTGGATTGTTTGCATGACTTTGGTGGTGAGAATGCAGATGATTGACTAAAATGACATTTTCCAATCTGAATAGAATTTGGTTTCTAATTAACTTTTTCCCTGACGGGAGAGGGACACTGATACAGGTTTCCCAGCACACAGCTCCGGCATTAGCCTTATCTTATCGACGTCGAGAGACTAGACCAACGGCTTAACGTCCCTGTCCATGGACGGTGTGGCGAAAGAAGGCCGCCCAAAGTTCAACCCTCGACCAGGCCAGGGATTGAACCCACAACCTGGTTGGCAGTCTAAGATCTTACGAACTACGCCAACCTCGTAGGTGATACGCCTATTCACAGTTGCTGATTGGTGATGATACAGCTAACAATCCAGTTTCGTATTCCCAGTTGCCGCTGATTACAATGACTATAGACTCATTTTCATAGTCTTAGCCTCCACTTGGTGTTGAACTCCAACAATACACAGAGTTTTGATTGGCTGATATCTAGATTGGTGTTTATGAGTATTTAATATCAAGTCGAGGCTAACACTGTAAAAATGAGTCTGTGCTGACGAAGGGCTAACGCTCAAAATGTCAGTTATACACCGAACCTCATGAGAGAAAAACATACTATAACAATCAGTCTGCTCTGACGAAGGGCTAATCCTCGAAACATTAGCTACACACCAAACTTCACGAAGGAAAAACATACCACATCAAACTTTGTTTATCAAAACCCATGTTCAGCCTACTTACCAACGCAGAAAAAACTTTTTTGTAAAACTAATCTTCCAGTGACTTGTGAGTAGTCTTGTATGAAGCCTGCTCCATGTGTTAACCCACCATTATGAATTCGTTGTTAGTTTACAAGTTGAAATGTTTCTATCAGGTACGTGCAGAATGTTCAGGACGGCTTGTACTCAGATATATTGAGCGGTGACTGTAGAAACTGCGACAAGCTCCTGTTGCGAGAAATTTCAAAGGGTGTGTGGTTTCCAGGTTTTGTTTTCCTTGCGTGGGATATTCTTACTAGTCTACAGATGTGATGATTGTCAAATAGTTAACTAGCTGTTATCCAAGAAATGCCAGGTGACCAACTAATCTATCATCCTTGTAGATATACATCTGGAACTTCAAAGACAATAACGACCTCGTGGGTATGGCGTTCATCGACACTCAGATGTACATTCACAGCATGAGGACCCTCAAGAACATCATATTGGTTGCCGATGTCAACAAAAGCATCACTGCCCTCCGGCTCCAGGTATGCAGATGCACCCCCTCCCCCCTCTGACTTAGGGCATGCGACCTTGCCCCTTCCCACCTCCGACTTCAGGCATGAGACATACCCCCCAACCCCTTTGACTTCAGGTATGTAGCCTTGCCCTCTCCCCCTTCGACTCCTGGTATACAGTCTTAGTACCACCACCTACTCCGAATGCAGCTTCATAAGCTTTTTCTTCACCCCCCCCCCTGACTCCAGGTATGTAGTTTTACACCCTCCCCTCTCCGACTCCAGGTACAAAGTTTTTCCCTCACCACCTCCAAGTACGGCCCCTTGGTCTTCACCTCCTCCAGATACTAACAGCCTTACCCCACCCCCTATGACTGCAAGTTCAAAAATTGTACCCCAACCCCCGCCCAACCCATCCAGTTGTAGATACTAACAGCCTTACCCCAACCCCTATGACTGCAGGTTCATAAGTCGTACTCCCACCCCCGTCGGGCCTAACCACATCCAGTTGCAGATATTAACAGCCTTACCCCACCCCCTATGACTAGAGCTTCATAACGTCCCCCCTGAAGCTTAAACCTTCCAATGGCAGATACCTACAACAACACCCCCATCCTCTCTGGCTGCAGGAACATAACACTACCCTCCCATCTCACACTTATTTAGACTCACCCCCAACGACTGTGGGTAATACAGCTAACTCCATACACGCGTTCTCACGGCTCCTACCCCTCTCCGTAAGCCATGACCGACAACGCTTTCCGGAGACAAATAAATGTCAGTCAACTTTCCTTTACTTTGCAGGAGGAAACCAACACTTTGGCATTTGTGAGCAGGGTACGTTGTTAGTTGTTCTAGGCAGGAGCAAATGGAAACATGGGGTTTGAGTACTCGACTACTATTTGTTTCAGGAATTCGCCGCAATGAATATGGACATACCTAGAGAAATTATCTGCATACTGCGAATATTGTTGTCTTGTGTCGTTTAAGCCCTCTTTTTTTAAAGATTTTTTTTTGTTCTTTCCGCCGATTACTGAGAATTAGAGCGCAAGTTAGTTTTAAGCATTATAGAGATAGATTTTAATGTTTCACGACCCCCCAAACTGTACACTTTTGGAAATAAGATATTATCTTTCATTGTATTGTATTGTGTTTTACTTTACTTTATTGCATTGTATCATATTGTATCGTGTTGTATTGTGCTGTATCGGTTTGTATTGTATTTTAGAAAATACGATCATTCTACATTAAGACGATCACAGAATAAATTAACAACAAAAAAGACTGTCAGTAGATCTGCAGTGGGGGGCAAACAGTTTTCCAGGTTCTGATTCTATCTGATCCAACATAATCGAAATTTTGCTTTGAAACTGACAGGACTCACGACCCCTGGAGGTGTACGCAGCTGAATTTGTAATTGATGGCGGTCAGCTGGGATTTCTAGGTGAGTAAAATCTGATTCAGTAAACTAGATCACGTGTTTTGGCCGCCACCTGGTGTACCACTCAAGTTCATTACACCAACATGGCCGCCATAACGAGTCGGAAAACCCAGATCATCATCATTAACTTCTCCCTTCTACCCCGTCTCGGAGCATAGGCCATCAACAATTAGCTTCCATCTAACACGATTTGGGCCATCTTCTCCAGTCTTTTCAAGTTGTATCCCTCTGCCGTTTTCTCTGCCTCCTTTTCTCTTCTCCATCGGGAAAACGAAGCTGTGCAAAACGAAGCTCACAAACTTTCAAAAAATAAAATACAAAAAAAAAATTCTATTGATAGCTCCCCGTAAGGGGCTTTTCAGTGTGCCATGTTACGCACAGTAAATCATAAGGGTTAAAAACCCCAACTGGCAGGAGGCTGACCAGAAGGCTATTTACAGCAGTGTGGCCGGCGGGCCTAGGGCTCAAACTCGGGACCTCCGGGTTCAAGTTAGCGCTTTAAACCACTCGGCCACGCTGCCTTCCTTCTGCATGAACAATTCACAAGAGTTAAGGGTTTTAACATACCAGGTTTTCCTACGTTTCTTTTTCTTCATCAACTGTGAAAGTTTCATCGCGTGATCCATGGTCGAGAGAAAAAATACACACTTAAAACTTCTGCTGTAAGGATCGGATTTCGGGCACCATCTTGGCCAGCGTTCGAATCTTGCTACCTCTCACGCATGCGCAGTCAATGTTCGGACATATCGGCGGCCACATACTAGTTGCAGTTAAATTTTTGAATGATTTCTTGTCAAATAGCTCTGTCACGGAGTACCTTATTACTCAATCGTTGTCGTTAAAAGAAAACGATCTAAACCTCAACTTCTGCCGCATCTCAATCGCACAGCACTCCCTTTTCTACCTTGCTATAAAGACCAAGAGTACACTTAGCCAGTTTCAAAGAACTTTAGAAACATCCGAAAGATAAAGAGAAGTGTTAAAGAGGACACCTGTTTAGAACACGTCATTCTTAACTCTGACTTCGATACCGATAGAATCAGAACCTGGAAAACTGTCTGCCCCCACTGCAGATCCATTAACAGTCTCTTCTCTTGTCAATTCTTTCCGCCCAGGATCGTTCTAATTTTAAATTGTTGTAATTTCTATATTTTTTTCCAGTTCGATCTGTAAATGTTATTAATGTTTTAAATTTTACTTGGGGCTAGCCTCGCCGGGACTACGAGTCCGTTCGCCAGCCCCGCATCCAGCTTAACATTATCTTTGTATCTTTTGTTTTGTTTTTGCCTGTTCTTTTTTTTTCACGTGCAGGATGGACGTTTCTAAATAAAAAATAAAAAAAAATAACTCGTAACATTATGTTATTAGTGCTTTAATTATTATTGATGATTGCATTTTGTCAAAGTTATAAATTAGATTGAGTAGACAGATTAGATAGATTAGGCAGGTTTTTTTTACATTATAAGTTATTTCCGAAAAATCTAATTGGAAGAACTGTTAAGTTATTGTACTGTTTTGTATCGTATTGTATTGTATTGTTATATGTTTTTGCTTGCTCTGTACTGAAAATGTAATATATTGCCCTAATAAAAGTGTGTTTTAATCAAAATGTTTTTTGAATAGCGATTTATACTACTTATGCTTTCGACTTCATTGTGTTTGTTGGTAAGTAGACTTGTTCTTTTCATTTTAGTGTCGGATGTCGAAGAAAACCTGGTTTTATTCACATATCAACCAGAAGGTAAGAAATTTTTTTAATAATAGGAATTCATATTTATGTCAGTAGACTTAAGCCCTGTTTACACGGCACAAACTAGTCCGGGTTCGATCCGGGTTAAAACTAGCCCGGGTTAGTTTTTGCCGAGGGGCCCGCTGCGAAGGAAATAAGGCGGCTGCTTTTGGAGGCTAAATTGAACCCGGGTTAATTAGTTTAGAAAAGTGTCATGTAAACACAAACCTTGGTCGAACCCTAGTTAGTTTTGATTTTGCACATGCGCACTCGTGCGTTCACCATCAAAATGGGAAACTGCGCATGCGTGTGTAAAACTGACCCCCCGGGTTCGCCCCAGGTTTGTGTTTACACGCGTTTTTTGTATCTGTCAGTGTGAACAAAGTCAGGTCGAAACCGGATTATTTTAACCCGGGTCGTACTTTGGTTAGTTTGTACCGTGAAGACAGGGCTTTATTCGAATCTAAATCACAGTTAGAAAACATTAGAGGCTTACACTATCTTGGATTCGCAAGAGAATCTGCAAATACTTCGAATTATTGTGATGCAAAATGATTTGCTCGGGTATGTTTTGCCTCATTAATTAAAAGAAACTTCATATTTTGTAGGCAGAGTGAGCTAATATATGAGAAAATTAGCAATCTTTGTTATGCCTTTATGCTGACTTTTTTTTAAAATTACACATGAGCAGGCTACTTAAACACGTGATGAATAATAAGAAACGCAGCAAATCTGTAAACTTTGCATCAGACTCGGAAAATCCCATTGCAAGTTTTCTTTTCAGATTATCGAAACTGAAGATTAAGACACAAGTATAACAATTCGAACAGCGATTATGAAAACTAACAACCTTGAATGATTTGAAGTTAAACTAAAAGGAAATCGAGTTTGGTCTACTGGGTCTGGTGTTTCATTGAAGCACAGAAGAAAGGAGGGAGCGACTTCGCTGATTTCAATACAGCATGCTCAGTTCTTTCTTCCTCTTATTTCAAGCGCTGGAAAGTTTTGGTGGCCAGAGGTTGCTTCAGCGAGCAGATATCAACGTGGGGTCGCAGATTACCACTTTCTTTAGACTCCGTGCCAAGTCTACTGGGAGACCGGGCAGTGAAAAGGGAAAAGATCTTCGGCAGCTGACATACTTTGGTACGTGCGATGCATCTGAGAATGCAGCCGGATGCCAATACTTCTTTGAAGTGGTAGCTGTATTTAAAATTATTAGAGAGACTAAAGTAGAGATTATTATTTGTACCGCAGACGTCAAACCTGCAGCCGGTTAGCGGTTGCGTGCACGTTCTGCGTTAATCTAGTTTCTTTTTTAAACCGATTAAGGTAATCGCTGATTTGCAGTCGCTATCTTTGTTGTTGATTTCCATTCACGGAGTGCCACATTCACTACGTATTAGCTACTGATTATTTGCCTCTCAGCGTAAAATACCGTATTCCGTTCAGTTAAGAGTTCAGATGTTTAATAGTCAGTTGAAATATATTCTTCCTAGCTACGTGATAATATAAGTGACGTCAGAAATTCTATTTTAATTATGTTATATGTAAATACTGTTACTATTATTATTATTATTACTGTTATTATTATTAATATTATCTTTATTATTGTTATTATTATTATTATTATTATTATTATTATTAATGATTTGAAGATTCAGTAGTCCTCCTTCAGTTGACTTATTTGCTGTGAGCTTGAACTTTTGCAAAGTTTTCATTTTGAAGCTTTCCATAAGAGCACAATAAGCAGCCAGGTCATCTCTTGCTTGTTACCTAGACGCACTGGTTCTCAAGCATCCCAAAAGTTGAACCTGTTGGCGTTTAAAATGCTGTGGAATGAATTCTAAAGGAGAAGCTGTTGTTAGAACTGTGCAAGACTGCAGCTTTTTCAGACTAGTTCCTTTCATTTTTACTCAAAGTATTTTGATCAGTGCGATTTGATTTTACATATCAACCGTTATAACGTTAGATGATAATGCATCCTACGGACCAACACTAAACTTTATATCAGCACTCACCCTAGACTGCAGAAAAGCCCCTTCCTTCGGTTGAAGTCCGAAAATCGGGGTTTTCAGCGAGTTTTGGCGCGCGGTCGTGAAATGGGAGAACGAGGCGAGGAAGGAGTCTCGTGCCTCGGGCTTCTGGCGAAGGAAAGGGCTGTTTTGCAGTCTACGCTCACTCGGTGATCCGTTCCAATCGTCCTCGAATTATTTGCAATGTTTAAGGTAGAATTGCACTTGAGTACAATTTGCTGAGCAACAGATGCCTTGAAAGAGCCCCTTAGTTATCCCCATAGATACCCTTGCTGGGGCTTTCAGTCTGTTCCTGCCAGTTTAAACTCGTTTAATTTAAAGTGCTGTAGGATAATATCAATGTGCCGTTCCGTTCCCGCAGGTACCCTGGACGGGGCTGTTGGTCTGTTCCTACCTGTGACGGAGAAAACGTACCGGCGGCTGCACATGTTGCAAACCAAACTGGTCGAGTGCATCCCGCACTACGCCGGCCTCAATCCCAAGGCTTTCAGGTACACAATACTGTCCGTTGAGGGTAAATACTTGCTGATCAACAGAAGATAGTCTTTTGCTTTCTTTAAAGAGGAAAGACCTAGCTAGCTTCAGTCGGATCAGTTGTTCGTGCCGTGGCTTATGCAGGTGTAATTGAAATGAATATCCTTCGCTCTACAATGTTCCGGATTAAGGGTTGGGGCCGGCAGGGCCTGAGTCTCTCTTTCATTGGCAATTTTGAAATTATGTTACACTGAGAAGAACTTCTTTAGTTTAATACTACTATGAATTCACCTATGAATATGACTTTGTAGTATTCGGTTTTGAAAGTACAAGAAAATAAAACCTTCAACTTGACTGCCGTTCACCAACACCAAGAAGAGTATAGAGCGTTTTCACGTGACGTCACGGCCGCCATGTCGGTGTCCTCTTAACAATAGAATACTAATAACTTTCTATTGTTTGGTACACCAACATGGCCGCCCTGTTCTTTATCTGTTGTGTCTCTTGGGATTGAGTAAAAACGCTCTATAGTTTGAAGTTAAAACAAGAGAGTATTTTGATTTCTAGACAAAAAGCAAAGGCCAAGTTTTGGTTCATTTGCATCATTTCTCAATGGTGCGGCATAAACAAGTGTAACCGAACTGTAAAATTCACTTTCATAATATTTTTTGTCTGTTATTTGTTCTGTAATCGCAGGTTGTTAAAGTGGAAGAGGCGGCCGCTGGCCAACCCTCACAGAAACGTTTTGGACTGGGAACTACTGAGCAAATTTGTTCACCTGGGGACCATGGAGAGGTTGGAAGTAACCAAGAAGATCGGCACCACGCCAGCCCAGGTAAGGCCTGGTTTCCAAATGCCAGGGACAGCTGTTGATTAATAGTCCTACTATAATCAGACTGCCAATATTGCGCGTTATAAACTCTTTTTTCTGTAATTGTAATTTATTCTTGTGTATGTGTAGATATGAAATAAAGTTGTCGTTGTTGTAGACGTGTTAGTACAGTAAAACCGCGCGTATAAGAACCTAGATTTTCCAAGTTAGCCTAAACAGGTTCTTATGTAAATGGTGCTTACCAGGAAATTAGGCTAAACAGGTTCTTAAATAGGTTATAATTTTCTTAAGAAAAAAGAAAAAAGCGATTCATTTTCGGTAGGTGTGGTATCTAATTAATATAAGTTATGCACAAAAGTTCTCCAAAATAACGATCCAAGCACTAATACAAACTCTATATGCACTTTAAAGCCACCATTCGCTGTCGTTTTCATAACTTTGTGAAGAGATTATTTTCTTTGATTTATAAATTTTTAATTTTGACTGTATTTGGTAAAATAAGAACCTGCTTTGAAATTCTACCCTAAACAGGTTCTCATGTAAAGGAGGTCTAAATCGAAAATCTTAGCCTAACAGCTTCTTAAATTCCAGGTTCTGAAACGCGGGGTTTTCATACTGTATTCGTGTTAGTAAATCTGGTGTTAATTAATATTCCATGTGTTACAGTGATTGACGATGCTTACCGCGTTTTCCAACCTGTTTTCAGATTCTTGACGATTTGATGGAGCTGGAGCGGGCCTGTGCACACTTCTAAGGGGCTGCTGCTGTTGATTCCGCCCAGCGGCGACTTTCCATCTCTCCTCACCCACTCCCCTCCATCTGTCGGGGTCCAACACGACTGGACTGACAGCGAAGTTCACCAGTAGAACGATATTCAGCCAAAACAGAAAGCCAACACACATCTCTCAAATCGTTAAAACAAATCCGCTATTAAATATTTTGCACGTTTAATCATTCGCAGAGCGCCGTTTGCCATTGACTTTTTGAGAGTTCAGTATTCGCCTTGCATGCTATACGCAGATTCTATCGGAACTTACGTTGGCGCGTACACGCTATGTTCAGTTACTCTACAGACTGTACAAATAGAAA
>JAOBYH010331061.1:0-16137 GCA_025403525.1 Umimayanthus kanabou | reverse complement strand
GTAGCAACATTGAAAGAGGGGAAGCGGGGGAGGGCTTTCTTCTGAGGGTGTCCAGAGACTTTTGGCTGGGATTGTAGGATTTCTTCGATTAGTCCAGGTTTCCATGATATTATACCTTTTCAGTTTTCAAAATCTGCTCCATTGACCTTGCTTGAGATATTATTATACTCAAAGTCAAACCCCCGGTCAAACGGACTATGTGCAGGTGGCATGAATTAACATCAGTGACCTATTCGCACATATTTAAGTAGTGTTAATTTGAAATATCTTGCTTGAATTGCTTAAGATTGAACGTTTTGAGAAGGTTCGGCACTTAACATTAATTTAAAATATTTACACCAAACGCACTGGATTTCAACATGTCTTCCCACATATATATGATCACCCCTAATTGGGCAGCGATTTTCAACCAAAAGTAAACTAAAATAGTCTTGTTCACCCACAAACGCTAAACATCGTCAATGTTTTTAAAAGCACTATTCATAATTATTTACAGTCCATGAAAGCTCGGTCGCTAGTCTCCATTTTGGTACTAAACATGGCTGATTTTCCCACAGAATTAGACTTTAGATCATGGAGAGGAAGAAAACCTGCTAGGAGCAAGTTCAAAACTCAACTTGCACGACACCTGATATATCATCATTTCCCGCACTTGAACATCATTGTTTCAGGAGCTTGGTGAATGCAAAAAGCAGGTAAGTGAAAACGGTGTTGAGCTCAAAATCAGCTGGCAAACAGTGGTGTACAAACGTTGCTTGTTTGGAGACAAATGTGGATTGCTCTCAAAGAAGAAAGCTATATATCGCCACCAGATTGCAGAGAAAGTATGGAGCACTTCCTCAGAATTTTTACTGGAGAAAAGTAGAGCAAATACGAATGGCTGTGGTCAAGTGTTCTAGGCATCACGCGAATCACTCCATTTTGCATTTAATATTTTCGTTTCATTTACAATCTATGAAACCATTGACAACATTTTGAAGGTGAATTTTGTGGACGCGCAGTTCGGATGTCCGGGAATTCTTGCAATGCTTTATAAGTTTGACTAATCCTCTCTTTCAGGAGGAGGGTTGCAACTCCTCCCTCTTTCGAATTTTCCCTTGTGCCGTGTTTTCATTTTGATCATTTTTGCCATTCGGTCAATTTACCAACCCTTCGTCCAGATTCCCATGTATCTATGAAAAATAAATAAATAAAAAACTTTGCCGTGAAGAATGTTGGGGGTGGGGAGGTCGGGGGATTGCAACAATCCCCCGTCCTGAGAGAGGAGCAGTGGAATAAAAAATATCAACATTTTTCTAACTTTGATTTTCTTATTTTCTGCTTTTGTCGCAATAATGACTTTATTCCTAAAATACTTGAGATGTCAAGTAGATTTGGTCGGGTGCTTTACTTTTAAATTTTAAGTCGACTAATCAAGCCTTTCCATACAAATCCTCTATAAACCCGCGATAGCCTTTGAAAAATCGATGTTTTATGCATTCTCAAATTAAAAGCCTGATACAAATACTTTTGTATAAAACCTAAATATTACTAAATAATAGTTTTGTGTAGTTTAGAATTACTATGTCTACATGAGAGCTGTTAAACTTTTCTTGCCTTTGTACCAAAAGAGACCCAAGGTCACCACTTAATTTAATTAATTATGCAAATTTATTAGCAATGAGAGTTGAACGAAATACAGATTAATAACTATGACTAAGTTTTCTATGCACATGCAAAGTTTCGGGTTATTCGAAAATTAATTTAAATTAAGAGGGAATTAAGGGGTGGAAAAATACCACCTGAGAGAGAGGGGTAATGGCTAATGCCTGCTTGTGGTAATTTCTTGCTTCTTCGTATTGACCAAGGTCGTAACTTACGAGAGCTAAGTTGTAAAGAACAGGGGCTACGCTTTTGTGATTATTACCAAACACGGCTTTTCGTATAGCCAGTGCCTGGTGATAGTAATCTATTGCTTGTTGGTGTTGTCCAAGACGATGGTATACTATCCCTAGACGATTAAGGCTGTAAGCTAATCTTGGGTGGTCATTTCCATATACAGTTTTGTCTATTAGCAGTGCTTCTTCGTGACATTCTCTTGCTTGATCAAGATCATTAATTACCAGTCCAACGTTGCTAAGGCTGACAGCCACGAGTGGGTGATCATTACCGTACACAGCTTGTCGTATAGCCAGTGACTGTTGAAAGTAATTGCTCGCTTGTTCTATAAAACCAAGGGCATAGTATACTAAACCGAGGCGATTGAGAGTAGTGGCTACATCTGTTTGGTTGCTACTGTGCGGTTTTCGATAAATATCGAGTGCTTGCTGGTGACAGTCCATCGCCTTTTGGTACTGTTTTAGGTTTGAGTAGACAAGACCTAGATTATCAAGACTGGTGGCTACCGATGGATGATCACTACCGTACAGAATTCTACGCATGGTCAATGCTCGCTGGTGATAGTCTTTCGCTTCCTGGTACAGATCTAGGTCTGAGAGCACTATCCCTAAGTTGTCGAAGCACGTGGATATGTGTCTTTGATCACTACCAGATCCCTTTTGGTGTATGATCAATGCCTGCTGGTGGTACTTTCTTGCTTGTTCGAACTCGCCATGTGTTTTGCAAATTTGACCTATTCTTGAGATACTGTGACCAATAATTGTGGAACTTATGGCTGACTGTGTTTTGTCCAACTCGCAGAATTTTTCAACTGTATTGTAAAAATGGCAAAAGTGTAACACTAGCGTTTTAGAATCAACTGTGAGAACAATGTCATTTATGTCACAGTTCACAAGTGAGTTAAACGACAGTATGGCAGCAGCAGCACAATCTTCAGAATCATCCGTTACGGCGCTGAAGATGGACTTAAGAGAGTAGTATACTATTTGGTGAACTTTGATCTCTTTCACGTTAGCATTCGAGGTTAAAATCAAGGATGAGCTGAGAATTTCAGCTTGGATAACATGTTCATCTGATTCAGGAAGCCGCTTTAAGACGTATTTAGTAACATATGTCAATGCGATTTTCTCGTGGGCCAATAGTGAAAGGTACTTAAAAGCATGATGTAGTATCGCATAATTCTTTATCTCCCTTTGCACTGCTAACTCAATGGCTGTGGTCATTGCTGTTGTGTAAGTGAGATTGGTAGATTCGTATGGTTTCTCAGTTGCCTTTCGTTTGCCCTCTGCAAGCTTTACCAGGTAATCTTCCCAAGAGACAGCTGTGTGTTTTACATAGACAGCGGCACAAGCAAGAGCCAGTGGCTGGTATTCTAATTTCGAAGCTACTTCCTGCTCCTTGTTGTCGTCACTAGACACGCGTGAGACTTGTGATAGCATAGCAACAGCTTCACGGGGCTCCATTCCACCACTAATGGAAACGTGATGACACCGTGAATGCGATGAGGGGATGGAGTGACTATCTTGAGTTGTGACAAGAACTTGACCCCGTCCCCATTCTTTTGTACCGGGCTGAGGCCAATATTGACACACTGACTTCACATCTACGACATTATCGACAATGATCAGCCAGTGAGAATATCGTCTCGTTTTTGCCGTGATCAGGCTCTTTAGTAAGGTCAATTTTTCCTTTTTGCCAAGGTTTTGGATTGCTGAGTTGGACACAGAATAATCGCTGCATCCAACTAAACTGGCCAGTTTCATGTAAGACTCAAGAACAGTGTCCACGTTCTCTGCGTTCAGAGTTGCAACAAATGCAGCCTCGTTTTCTTTGATATCTTCATGATAACGTTCTCCAACTTGCCTAGCAACCTGGCTTTTGCCGCAACCCGGGTTACCAGACAAGAAGAGAATTGTGACATCATCTTTGTCGGCATTCTCTTGCTTGAGGGTTTCTAACTTTTGCAATATCAACGTCACCTCACCTGTCCGGGCTACTGTCTCGTGAGAGGGTTCTGGGGGAAGATTACAGAATGAAACTGGTTGCGCATTTATTTCTTCTTCCAATGCTTTAACTTGCTCTTCGAGTTGTCGGACCTTTTCTCTCTCTTTTTTGCATTTTTCCTCAAGCAGGTTCAAATCTTGTGTAGAGAACGTTTTTTCTGCTTTGATGTTTTCAATGTCATTGGTGCAGAGACTAATGGCTGTGAATGCATCAATAACAATTTGAATAGATATTTGAAAGTTTTTGTCCGAAACTGTTCCTTCTGTTACGTGTGCAAAGGCGGTATTACGGAAATACCGCAGGTCCTTAATACCGGACTCAACCGTTGGACTGATGGTTGTTCCAATGCTGGTGGAGTTAAGAATAGCAAAGAAGCAGCAAGTACAGTCCCACTCGTCAACGTTCCCGTTCTTAACGATTTTTAGTGGTTCTCGATCAAGTTTTCTTTGGTTGACTAATGACTCTCCGTTGTAGAAATCGGAAGCATTTTTAGCCGTGTTTAGCCACTGGCCAAGTGATGTCTTGTACCGAGTGTCCCACTCATGTTTAAACACTGTTCTTAATGCCTTTGGCAGAATACTTGTAGACACGTGGCAAATGCGGAAGTAGTTCAATTCTTCATTGGAGTATTCTCTTAACCTGACTGCCATTCCTAGTACAAATTTTAAATAAAATATGTTATGGCCGGTACATTTTTGTAACCACTGAACAATGATTTTCTGTTAAATAAATTTGCACGATTTTACTATACTCACGTTTACAAAGGTAAGAATCTATTTTAATTTGTTTTAAATTTTTGATCAGAACTTGAGTCTGCCCTGAAATCAATTTGCTTAATACCATGGCAGTTCATGTTCTGGTTGGCAACGAGCAAAGGTAATAATTAATAAATAATATCTACGTAAATATAGGAGAAGTAAGTGTATAGATATAAGAAGTAATTCAACAATACCTAAATCACTAATCTACAGTTGGTAGTTGCAATAAAAAATTCCTTAGACCTACACGGTAAATACTAAAGGTCGATAAAAGGCAGATTCAGTGTTGAAACAGTTGATCTTGGAGTGCATTGTCCAGAGTAAACGGTAGATTCATTGGAGCATAGCGAAACGATTCATCTTACAGAGCAAAAAAAATGATTTTCTTTGCATCTGATTTTAGAACTTTTTCAAGTCTGCTTCTAATTCTGCAATCACCGAATTTGCGTTAATTCTCCAGCATTGTAGAACTTAATAATAGTTGATTGTCCAGTAACTTTCCTTTCATCGTGGATCTGTATGCCAGTAATCAGGAGCAAGTCAAACAAAATAACTTACCATGTATCTAAGAAACAGTCTGCACAGTGACTGATCATATTACTGTATGAGGTACAGACAGTGTATTCTTTGGAAAACTTGTTTGGCATCAACTCATATTAATGGTCCCCGGCAAATGACACACGAATAGCAACAAGACCAAATGACTGAAAATCTGGTTGCATTGGAAGAAAAGAACACGGAAACAAATAGCATTGACCCGAGGGAATGAGATTGCGTCATTCAAAGTACATCCGTTTACCTCATCCCACAGTATCTAAAAATAAAGACGACCAAGTCGCGTCGATATTAAACTCCAAATTCTAAAGGTGAGGCAAGTCGCAATATAATAATAGACAAATCTCATATATTCACGGCTTAGCGACAGGTTTCTTTATTACAACTTACTTATTTAACCGTGATGATCCCAAACTGAACAGTTTTTGGAAAAGATGCACTTAGTATACTTTTACTTGCAGCAAAAATTACAGCAAATGTATGAGGGATTGTTCAGTTTTCGGCCCTTGTACTAACTCCGCTCTTACTGATGCAACGGATTTTGACAAAACAGTAATGTCTTTAAAAGAGTTTTGATATAGAAATTATATCTTCTAAACAATGTAAACAAGAAGAACAATTTATGGCTATAACCGTTGTTGTCAAATTTTAATACTCCATACTAATCATTAATATCTAATCAAGGATTTGTTTGGAGTTTTGTAATTTTGGCCATATTTACCTATTCTTTCTGTTTTGATTATATATTCCCGTATCGATACCTACTAAAAGACATCTTTTTTGTCTAAACCCGCTGTATTGTGGCAGAGTTATAAAGGTTGCAATTTAAGCAATATCCCATACATTTCCTGTATTTTTAAGCACAAATGCCCCAAGCCCAAATGGCGACGACGGAAACCGTGCTGGTCAATTGATTGAGGAGACGATAGTAGCAAAACTACATGCAGATCGTAGTTGCAAGTTCTGTTCTCCATAATAGCAACCTTTCATCAACGCTCGTTGTCAGTGAATTTAATATATGCGACTATAGGTTCAGTAGTACAGAAGTTTGAACACCATGCTTTAGAGATTGCTGCCCGCTAAACTTGTCCAAAAGTGACATCTAGATTCTTTCCCTGCCGATGTTCAACTGAGAAAATCCCCGTCCTACAAGAAGCAGTCCTTACAAATATAGGCAGTTACAGAGCAAAGTGCTTGCCTTCACCTACCCTTTCTTCCCTCGAACAGTAAGAACCCGGAACTCACTTACCTGCTTCTGTTGCCTCTGCCAAAAGCCTGGACCAATTCAAGTCCGCCTCTGCGCTCTGCATTAATACCATCGGAGCGCCATATCATGTTAAGCGACTGTAACTTCTGACCCCACCCTAGACATTGGCTTCGCTAAATTATGGGAACTTTATTTTAAGTATTTAAGTAATAAAGGCCAAAGCCAAAGGATACTCGAGTAATTTTTTTAGAATAGATATCGAAATGTTTTGCCGCTTTTGACGCTCCATGTCAAGAGATACTCAGCACAGTTAATAGCACGAACTGGTTATGAAACTCGGCCAGTTTCTTTGTTATAAGTTTTTGTTCTCTGTCTCTTCTGTTCGTTGGCACTGACCCTGCACAAAACACAAAATGTATTGAAATGCATACGAATAGCTAGCTAGTAAGAGCATTTGGTCCCACACGTAAAACAAATCAATGTGCAGGGTCACGGTTTGTTCAACATAAAAATAAGCAGTTTAATGTTCACTCTTTTTGAAGTTTGTTGAGCTTCACAACCAGTTAGCTCTATCAACTGTGGTATGCAGTGTCACAAATGTCGGTGCTCGATCGATTGATGTCAACTCGGACCCAGAAGAAAACCAGCGGCTTACTCTGTTGGCAACAGATATTGCGGACTCGTAATTTGGTTTGCGGTTGCTACTGTTGCGTGGCTGCAAAGCTGTCAAACCATCTCAAATTGGCAAGTCCAGGTGCGTTTCTTGACTACAGCTATTTCAAATGTTGTTGCGGATACCCGCAGAGCTAGAGGACTTTCTTTCGTCTCACTGTTCGTGTCGACATGAGAAACGTCTGCTCGCGGATATTCGCGATGGAGCAGAAAGAGGAGTTTGGAGATATTGCGATAGTTTGCAGAAAAGCAGTGAGGTTCGATGGGAGCGGGTGTGCTAAGTTTTTTTATGAGGGTGACTAAACGGACATCGAGGTTTACAGATTTGATAATTAGGGAGACCATACAGCAGTGAGATGCAGGTATAAAGTTTGAGGTATAATGGACAATTGCCTTAGGCTGTGTCAGATGTTTTCTTTTTTCCAGACCTTTTTGCAGAAAGTAGTGATACGGTTTACTAATTGTTCTTCTATGTTCATTAAAGTAAACCATTTGGTCAAAAGTTAAGCCTAGGTTCTTTGCAGATACTGACGGTGTGATTTGTTCGTCCTGTTTGGGACAACTTGTTGCCTCGGTCAACTAGTTGAACATATTCTGCAAACTAAATATTTAACTTTGCAAATTTTGAACATAGCACCGGCGAATGCTATTTCGCTGTAGAAGAATTTTTTGTATTATTGTTCTTTCAAAAAGTTACGTAGTTACCAATTTTTACACCAGCGATCTAGCTCTAGGAACCCCACCAATATCAGTTTAATATACAGCGAAACGCATACACTCGGAAGGAAATTAACGAACTTCGCTAGCAGTGAAACAATTTGAACTAGCATTGGTAATAACGGCGAGAAATAGTTCCTAGAGCAGTTTAGGACTGGATACTAAGTTCTGCAGAAAATTTACAATCAAGCTCAAAGTCAAACTTTTATGTGACACTACCCATAAAGTTCACAATTCCCAGGCATTGAAAACGAATAATTTCTCCATTGTAGATTTGACAGATAGAACATCCCTTACTCCTTCCCCAAAACCATATTGGGTAACGCTTTCATCCGTGAACAAAAAGCAACTTTGGTGAAGTAGAACATGTGTGCGCACGAGAGATGCGCAGAAGAGTTTAGAATTCCATGAACTCAGAAAGAGCGACATTGGAGTTGCTGTTGTTCTATGCTTCAAGTTTGTCAATTATCATTACAAAAGTGCCTCACAGAGTTGTGCCATCTCTCACTGTTACAATGGTGTAGAAACGGGTCCACAAATACTTACATATTTTGTCTTGACGTTCTTTGTTTTAGTCTGTTTTCTTGTGTGTGAACTGAACATAATTATCGCACAAATATAATATTGGCCACCTGACATCCTTAGCCCTTATGGTTATTTAATTCCGATAGTCAGTACTCCTATTCTTATTTGTACCATAACCTGTAAATATTTTGTAACTGTAAAATTAATAGGAAAACAAGCCTTGTTGTTGTTATGGTTGTTGTAAAAACTATAATGAGTGTGGGCAGCGTATTATTAAGCACAAACAAGTGCATCCGTGTTTCTGACCATGAGCTGTAGGCCTTGGAGGCCCCCCTTGGACCAGCTTTTATTAATGAAAGACTAATTGCAGGTATCTTTATCGTGAATCACTGCTTTGATAGTTAACGTAGGCTTAATACGTTATGTAAACGTTCAATAAACAGACAGCTAAGCAAAAACGAAAAGCATAAACAACAGATGATCACGTTTTCAGGTTAATCATCAAACCACTGCTTTCCTGTGAATCTCTGTTCTGAAAAGTCTTGATTGTATTTTACGGCTTTAAAAGGAAAGAACTTAACTCATGCATAACAAAGTGTGGACTTTGCTATTTCCAATAGTGATTTGAAGCTTAATATAAGTAAGGATAACAGTATGTCTACGATTCACAAATATGTGCATGTGCTTGAAATTTCGGTATTACGCACTGACTTGATCTATTTTTACAATTGAACAAATATTTTTGTAGTTCATAACTAACCGAACCTTGACGGTCACTTGACCAGGAACTGAGCTCTACAACTGATCTTTCGTATGAAAAGTGCTCAATGTCACAATGATAAATAACGTAGCGTAATAGAACGTCTTACAAAATCCAGATCACTAAAGCAGAAAGACAGCCTAGAGATCGTCTTCCTAAGTTAACATCTTCATCTATACGACACTTTATTTGCCATATTTTTGTTTCCTGGCTTTTTAATCTTTTCACTATTCTTTGTCGGAGTTCTGATAAAAAACTTAGCGGAAGCTGCCAAATAACGTCATTTTGTTAATTGTGCCATTGAAATGTCTAGGATATTAAACCACATTTTGACCATAAAGTGGCAACACGTGTTTGGCCAAGGACCTTGTTCTCATTTTTAATCACCGTTTGCTTGAAAGCAAAGTGTGTATCATTTTGGTAAGGCACTTCAAGACCCTTAATTATATTGTCTGTCTCCTTGCGATGCTCGAACTTCTCAGCACTAAAAAATACTGAGTTTTTGAACATTTTATTTATTGAAATTAAACTTGGTATGTTTTGCTCACAGATTCAGTTATCGATAAATAGTTTCTCTTGTTTTAGAAGACTGGATTTTATTGCAAAGAATTGACTTTATGTACGAGAATCCTAATATAGGCTGTGATATTACACAAAATGTACACGCACGTACCGTACTTCGGCTAATGACTGTTTCATCTCCATATTGCTAGTAGCCATAACACAGATACGTCATATTTCCTTGTCAAGCCAATGGAAAGTTGGATTTGGTTTGTATTGACTCAGAGTTTTATAGTTAATTTATCACGAAATTACTTTTACCAAACATGCTCTAAAACTTTCACAAAATTTAACTTCAAAGTCCCCACAGCTTCAATTATATTATCATCATTATTATTTTTATTATTATTAATAATTTAATTATTTTTACTATTGTTTTCACTATTATTATTATTATTATTATTATTATTATTGTTATTATTATTATTATTAATATTAGTTTTGTTATTTTTTCTATTCATCATCACCATTCTTCCTGCTCGTGCTATAGAGTACATAGGGCCACAACGTCTGCTCTCCAGCCCGCTCTTTCTTTAGCTCGGTGCTCTGCTTTTTCTTTGCTAGCTGTTCTGCGCCACGTTTCTCCAGCTCGTCCTCTGCGGCGTTTCCCTTCTGGGGTCCAAGTAAGAGCTATTTTCGGGCTGGCATCTGTATCCAGACGTCCTATCCTTGTCCAACTCCTTTTCTTGATCTCTTTGTCAAATTGTGGAATATACGTGTAGTCTTTTCTAGATCGTTGTTTGAAATTACATTTGGCCAACAGATTTGTAGTGTTCTTCTCAGGCATTTATCATCAAAATCTCTTGATATGATAAGTCAGCTTCTTTCATCCTCCAGCTCTCTAAACCGTACAATAGAACAGCTCTTAAATTGCTTCCTTAAATTTTAATTTTGGTCTTTGTACCAATTTTCTTTGATTTCCAGATTGGTCGAAGTTGAATGAAAGCGGCTTGCGCTTTCTTCTTTCTTGCTTTAATATCTTGTTTGGTGCCTCCATCTTTGCTGATGATTGATCCTAAGTATCTGAAATCGTCGACACCCTCTATGGGTTCGCCATTAAGTAGGAGTGGCTCTTTGTTCTTGTTGTTGATACGAAGCATTTTGGTCTTTTCTCTTTTTGTCACAAAACCTGTTGTTTCGGCCATTTCGTTGTTGGTAGTGGTCTTGTTTTGCATGTGCTCCCTTGTGCTGCTAATAAGGACAATGTTATTTTTGCTATTACTCGGCTACTAATGCTACTACTATTATTGTTTGTTATTTTCTTTTAAAACTGCTCAGTAATAAACTCTGTGCACATATTAAATAAGTTTGTCTATCTCTTGTCCAATCCATGTTTTATTGAAACAAAAGTCGTCTGTTAAACAGGCCAAAAAAACCCGTGGACTTGGTTTGCAAGAAATGCAGTAACGCTCGCGTTTACTGATTTCACAATGCTCTATGTTTTTAATTGCAACTGTGATGTACAATAGTTTTACTACATGTATCTTGCAATTATAACTAAGCTATGTACTAGTTTTACCGCGGATGTGCCAGAACATTTGGAATATTTTTTTAAAAAATAACTAACCAAAGATCTAAAGTACTATTGTATCATGGTACGTATTGGAGCTTGATATTTTTAAAAGAACTCTAAATATTTTAGAATCTAAAAGACTTGATACTCAGTGTCTGCTTTTAAAAAATCGTACGTCAGTGTTGAAAAAAATGATAATTACTTCAAAAATTTTAAGTGTCTGATTGTTACATTCCTTTGTAGATTTTTCGCATTAAGTGTTTTTGTTTTGTAAATTTCAATTCATAAAATGTCTGAAATTTAGCATTTCCTTTGACAACTTATCATCTTAGCAATAGTCTTTAAAACATAAAATAGTTTAATCGGAACATCATTTTGGACATTAGCTTACTCAGAAAGCTCTATCATCTATTATGTGGACAATTGCAGCCCGATACAAAGTCTATCAGTTTTCGCTGCATTTATTTATGTTACCTCTAGCTCTATCTTACAACCGTTTTAGTAAGCGTATAGAAAAATAAAATAAAAGTAGCAACAATTATGATAGTAAGTATAAAAAATAATATTATGTCGGTACCTTTATAAGGGCACTGCCATCATTTTGCGTACAGAATATGCACAGAACGTAAACCGCAAGTCTGGAATTGAAAATGAAACGCAAACGTTTTTGGTTCACAACACATTTATATTTTTCTCGAAGTACCGAGGTTATTGAATATTATGAATCTCTTCTGTATAGTTTAGCTTTCAGAGTCAAAAGAAATGTGTGTTATTAAAGACATATCTTGTCTTTTTAGAAAAATTACATATTGGTGGGTATGTTAATAATTAACCTAGATCTGAAATGTCAATTACGTTTTCGAAGATATAAGAAAAACGGCAAACCAAGTAGTTTTAATGCAAGCTTTTTCTCATTCCTTAGTCGTGATAAATTAAGTCACTCCTTGTTATTCGTGCAAGACA
Source organism: Umimayanthus kanabou (assembly GCA_025403525.1). Classification (NCBI taxonomy): domain Eukaryota; kingdom Metazoa; phylum Cnidaria; class Anthozoa; order Zoantharia; family Parazoanthidae; genus Umimayanthus; species Umimayanthus kanabou. The sequence goes on along the minus strand of JAOBYH010331061.1, from coordinate 4,024 downwards.
AAATGAATTCTTTTTACTAATTAAAATAATGTTAGTAAATTAATGGTTTCATTGATCACGTTTCTTATACGGTTATTTTATTTACAAATAGAAGTTTGGCATAATACTCTACTGTTTCTATTTTTAATTAAACAGTGTTTCCCAATGTCATAACTCGCTGAATCGTGACGGATCCTTAACCAAAATAAATGTTATGAATGGCATCTTTGTTCAATGTGCTGGAGCTTCAATACTGCGCTGGCTTCAAGGTTAATCAATATCGCTAAACTCCTCTCTAATGCAAATCACACTACACGTACAATATACTGGTAGTGGCATCTAACATGGACTCTGTGAGAGGAATTTAGCTGAACATTTTCAAAAGGAGGCGATTTCTTTACTATGTCGTTGACAGCATCATAATCTTTTTGCTCTTGATGTTAATGGATAGTTTGCTGACTTAATTGAGTGGTACAATTAGTCTGGAACAATGCCTCCTTGGGCTTAATAACTGCCGCAAGAACTTGAAAGAACACGTAAACACCAAGCTACTCGAAAACGTAATTGTTTTGATAGTACCGTAAGAAACCCTAGACTCTTTAGTTTGCCATAAAGTGGTGACATGAGTTTGGGTAAGAACCACGTGCCAGATGTATTATTATCATTTCCCCTGGAGAAGATTTTTAATTAAACCGAAAGGTCAACATCGGGATATTTTATAAAGATTATTTACAATTATTTTTTCTAAGTTTTTTTTTTTACAGTCACGAGCGGAGTAACATTTTGTTTAACCATGGATGAATGTTGTTTGGAAAGAATTGCAGAATCTATCTGTTTATTAGCTGTTTTATAAGTAGTACATTATCCAATACAAGGAAGCTAAATTCTATAGAAAAGAAACAAATGAGTTACACGAACAAAATAAGGAAAAACGAGCAGCTAATAATCCAGCAGCCGTCTTCTTTGACGTCCGCGTCCTCGGTAGTTGCTAAAGGTCACTAATAACTGCAAACACGCTACCTTTCCAATAATTGTTACAATACATGACTCTTCCATTACCGGCAATGATTCTTTAACAGTTAAAATATTACAACTGAGTATTGTTATAACTCTGTTGCGAACTATACAGCTGTTTCCAAAATAGGTTGATTTGAAAAAAACGCAACTGACTCAGGTTGCAAAACATTTTGGGACCTTTTATTTCACCAATTTCTGAGCTGGCTGGTCTTGACCTAATTGATCAAAATTACTTAGTTCTGTACTTTGTTGGTTTGTATTTAGGTCAATGGATAGCAAGCTGGTTAAAATATGGGGCTCCCAGCATGGCTTTACCCTTTGCAGTTGTCAATGTTCTTTGAAATAGCTGTATACATCACAGCCGCAACTGTACCGTCTGTTCCACACCGAGCAGGTTATTATTTTAAAGAGTTTATGCAACCTGTCTAACAACCTCATATCTGAGCCAACATTGTCACTTCAATACCTGACACACAAGGACTCTTCTGCAACTTTACAACTATACCACTCCGACAATACTGTCACTGCAATCATGATTAACAGTGTTACTACTATATTGGTTGCAACTTAAATAATATTGTCACTGTTTTAACATTTACATCACTAGAATTGCTCCGGAGTCAAAAAATTCATTAACAGGAAAGGAAGACCTTTTTATAAAAAAACAAAAAACAAACAGGTATACAAGGAATTAAAAATATTAATAATTCTTAAGGACCTTTAAGTTTTAGCACATTTTGCCAGTAAAATTTATTACCAGTGTAGGACGCGCGTACGCCATAATATTTTACTGGTAGTTGACAAAGGCAACCCAGTAATGGCCGAAACTTCCTTATCTAATAGTTTATCGCGAGCAACAGTGCTCTCAGGTTTTGCTTTTTTTAAACATGCCGGATTAAAACCAAAAGGCAAAACATTTTTATCACGGTAATGTAAGTTAGCAATGTAATACCTTCACATCACATCACCGAATATATAGTTGTTCTTTTAATAACGACATAAACACTCTCTGTCTAAGCTTTTACAAAATGTTATTGCAAAACTGCTGTGGCACCACTGCCAGAACAGTTTTAAACAAAGTTCTGCAATAGCTCTAACTGTTTCCTCAACTAGATCAGTCTTCCATGATGTTAAACCTTTTCGGCTTTCAAAATCTGCACGATTGATCTTGCTTAAGACCACATTATATTCAAACTCAAACAACGGGTCAAACGGATTATATGCAGGTAGCATGAACACAACCTTTTCGTACGTGTTTAAGTAGTATTAGAAATCTCTTGTTTGAATTAATGAACGCACGAAAAGGTCCGAAAATGAGTATTTACCATATTTTCAAACATTTACAGGAGAAACGCTGGATATCAACATATCTTCCGATGTAAACATGATCACTCCTAATTGGACAACGATTCTCAACCGAAAGTAAAACTGTTAACCTTCAAACGCTAAACATCTGCATTGTTTAAGCACTATTTATAAATATTTACAGTCTATGAAAGCTCGGTCAATAGTCTCCATTTTGGTACTAAACATGGGCGATTTTATCACAAAAGTAGACACTGTGTGTTAGGAGCAAGTCAACTCGTATGACACCTGATATATCATCATTTTCCGCACTTTTCAGGGCTTGAATCTCATCGTTTTAGGAGCTTCATGAAAGAAAAATCTGGTAAATGAAAATGATGTTGAGCTCAAAATCATCGGGTAAAAAGTAGTTTACAAGACGTTGTTTGTTAATATTAGAAGACAAGTGTGGGTCTTTCTCAAACAAGAAAGCCACAGCGCTGGGAAATCTATTTTGAAAGAACATCTAATGTCGACGGCCACGAGATTGCAAAAAAAGTATGCAGCACTTCCTAAAAACTTCTACTGGATGTTAGTAGAGTGAATACGAATGGCTGTGGAAAACATGAAGTTCGAAACTTTCCGTTTGTTATTTTCGTTTCATAAACAATCTATGGTACCATCGACAACATTTTGAAAGTGAATTCCGCACACGCGCTGTTTGGATTTCTGGGGATTCTTGCCATGCTTCATAAGTTTGTTTAATGGCTAATGCCTGCTCGTGGTAATCCTTCGCTTCTCCGTATAAACCAAGGCTGCAATTTGCGAGGGCCAAGTTATGAAGGACAGGGGCTACGCTTTTGTGATTATTACCAAGCATAGCTTTTCGTATAGCCAGTGCCTGGCGATAGTAACCTATTGCTTGTTGGTATTGTCCAAGAAAATGGTATACCATCCCCAGACGATGAATGCTGTAAGCTATGCTTGGGTGATCGCTACCAAATACAGTTTTGTCTATTAGCAGTGCCTTTTCGTGGCATTCTCTTGCTTCTCGGTGATGACCAAGCTCATTAATTACCAATCCAACGTTGCTAAGGCTGATAGCTACAAGTGGGTGATCACTACCATACAGAGATTGTCGTATGGCCAGTGACTGTTGAATGTAATCTCTCGCTTGTTGTTTATGACCAAGGTCATGGTACACTAAACCGAGGCGATTGAGGGTAGTGGCTACATCTGCTTGATTGATACTGTTCGATTTTCGATAAATGTCGAGTGCTTTATGGTGACAGCCCATCGCCTTTCGGTGCTGTTCTAGGTTTGAGTACACAAAACCTAGATTATCAAGACTGGTGGCTACCAGCGGATGATCATTGCCATACAGGCATCTACGCATGACCAGTGCTCGCTGATGATAGTCTCTCGCTTCCTGGTAGCGACTCAGATCTGAGAAAACTATCCCTAAGTTGTCGAAGCACGTGGCTATGTGTCTTTGATCAGCACCAGATTTCTTTGGATGTATGATCAATGCCTGCTGGTAGTATTTTCTTGCTTGTTCGAACTCACCATGCATTCTGCAAATTTGACCTATTCTTGAGATAATGTCTCCCATAATTGTGGAAACTAGGGCTGACTGTGTTATGGTCAACTCGCAAAAATTTTCAACTGTATTGTAAAAATGGCAAAAGTGTAACACTAGTGTTTTAGAAGCAACTGTAAGATCAATGTCATTTATGTCACAGTT
>JAOBYH010329950.1:0-16142 GCA_025403525.1 Umimayanthus kanabou | reverse complement strand
TCCTAGGATATACCGTGTCTGATGAACCAATCAGAGCGCGCGAAAAGTGCTATCCACCTGTTTGGTTAATACTAAACTACATATACTCCCGAATTTTGTCGCCGAAAACAACACGTAGATGACATCGACAATTACAAAGTTTCAAGAACTGTCTATAAAGCAAATGTTACAGACCTTATTTCAGGTTCGTCACTGCCCAAGCTATCCAGCATTGCAAACAGCGCACTGCAAATGACAATACAAGGCATTGATTGCAGTCGGGCAACTCCATAAATAAAGCAGCATAAATAACGTAAATCCATTATCTTAAACTATTCGCGACCCTAAATTAAACTAAAAACAAATTACTAAACTAAATTAAATCATATGAAATTAAGATCAAATCAAATCAATATATACAGTATTATATTAAATTAAATGGTTATTTTACATAGTATAAACTTATGTTTCACCAGCTTAGGCATTTAAAAACGAAAATGAAGCATCACTAATCTAGGATCATATTTATAATTGAAACATGTAATACTATACGATTTTATTGTTCAGGAAATTTAAACACGGTTAGTCAAAGAAACATCCCGGCTCCCGATGACCCATGCAAGAGCAAAACGTTAGGCAAGAAAAAATGTTGAGAAAAAAAATTCAAGACAGCGAGAATTTTACTTTGGAGTGTTTTTCTTTGTACTTTACTTACCCTTTCACTTCCCTAACCTGATGAACTAACCCAATATATACACTTGTACACGGTGATACATACTTGTACAGGATGATATAGTCTCGTCTAGGGTGATATATATATACTTGTCTAGGGTGATACATACTTATCTAGGGTGCGAGCATGACCAAGGTTGGAGCACCTCCCAGAGTCCTGTACAGTAACATTCCTCGCGATATGCCAGAACACAGCAAACTTCCAATGGCCAAGCATGGCCACTTCCTGCAAGCAAATAAAAACAGCAAGTCAGAGTTAGTACCTTTAACTTAGTTGTCAGTAGCTTTGGCCAAAGACACTATACTCCAGGTTTTGTCGGTGCTGAAAGAACCGTCTGTGGACAGGCACGTTAAGCCGTTGGTCAAGTCACTTGACGTTCTATCGGGGGACTTAAAAGAAACCCGGCACACTCTTCTCGAAAAGAGCAAAGTATTTTCGGTGTTGTAGCCTGTTAACTGAGGGTGTCTCAGACAGAAATCATTGTGAGCCGCTGAGAGCGGTCTGGTTAAGACTCTCAACCACTGAACCATGTGCCAGCAATAAACGGGTTGCTGAAAGGTCCTGCGTGATCACCTGAAAAGTTAGTATGCATTGAGAGAAGAGAGCTACTAACAGAGAGTTGAGAACTCTATACAGTACGACAAAGAAACTAACTGGAGAGAGACAAAACACATACACATAAACAGATAGAAATTGTTGGCTGATTAATAGAGATGAAAATGTAATGAAATACATTGTCTTTCTTTAATTCCTTCATGTTACGAGCGCTTCCTTATCCTATAAAGAGAACAATTGAAAGCAACAGTTCAATTGTTGTAGTACGGGATGACTATGAACACTACCTTGTCCTCGTCCACAAGTGAATTGGTGATGACGTTCTGACAGAGGACAGCATTAGGAGTCAAGTAGTGAAGTTGTAAGAACAGCTCCACGATCCGCTGATGACATCCAGTGTTGCTCTCCTTCAGCCTCATCCACAAACCTTCTGAGATCAGCTGCAAAGTGGACACGTTTGCGTTAAAAACTTACATGTTTCATTCTTTGCATAAACTCAGTTTATATATTATAAAAAGCATTGAGACATTGTTTGACGCGATGTTTAAGAAATAAAATATTACTCTCATTGAAAATGAAGATTTTGTTCAGTTATTTATTTGTTTATCTATCTATTTAAAGATTTCGCCACAGATACTAATATAACACGATAATTTTATACAATAAATATTACAAAAACGAAAAATTTCATTAAAATAACAAAATCGCAAAATTTCGTGGAAGGGGTTGCCTTTCGTAAAACCTACCTAGATATAATGATTATTCCTGGGGAAAAAATAGTTTCGCGAACAGCTAGGCACTGTGCGTCGTCGAGTGAGCCAGACAACAGACCTGTTCAATAAACGTTTTGACCTTCTAGCATGTGATATTGCCTACCTGATATATGTCCGATTGTTCAATAACAGCTAGTAACGCCTGGGAGATCATGGGAATCACCACCACAGCAGTTGACTCCCGTGACCTGGTACCAGTCCCACTCGGCGCCACAGACAGAGTCAGGTTAATGAGGTCCAGCAATGTGCCAATGGCACAACTCTGAATGGCAAAATCTTCAATGTCCAGGCAGCACAGCACGAGGGATTGCAGCCAATCTGGGATTTGTTCCTTGCCTGTGGACAGTCGTAATTTAATGGATACACATGAACTGCTTACTGTGGATAAGAGAGACTAGAGGAACAAAGTAAAATAGCGCAAGCTGACAGAAAGTAGACCAGGAGCCCATTTCTGGGAGCGACCACCCCCAATACTTATAATATAAAAATATAACTTTTTGAAATTTTTATTCTGATACCGATCACTTAGAACGTTTTTCCTAAGAATCAAACAAAAAAAGAAGAGAGGCAGAAGGTTTATGCAGAAGAAGAAGAAGAAGAAGAAGAAGAAGAAGAAGAAGAAGAAGAAGAAGAAGAAGAAGAAGAAGAAGAAGAAGAAGAATGAGGAGGAGGAGGAGAAGGAGAAGGAGGAGAAGGAGAAGGAGAAGGAGGAGAAGGAGAAGGAGAAGGAGGAGAAGGAGAAGGAGAAGGAGAAGGAGGAGAAGGAGGAGAAGGAGAAGGAGAAGAAGAAGAAGAATGAGGAGGAGGAAGAGATGTAACCTTGACAGTTCTTCATAAAACCGATATTGACATGAGCTCTGTCAAAACAAAAATAGAAAAAGCAAATTATAACGTGTAAAGTAACAAGTTGGTGTTCAAAAAACAAACCTTTTGGATTCACTTTCTCATCGAGTTCGCTGGTACTTTCATCACAGTAGACAGGAAAGCACGAAAGCTCCACGAGCAATTTACAAGCTGCAGTTACGGCAGCAGCACACTCTTTAAACATTTCCGCATTTTGCAGAGGCAAGAAAATGCCCGAATCAGTTGCTGGAAGATGCTTATGGTTCTTTCCTGTTGTTTCCGATTTTCCTGCACGCTGCCTTGCTGCAAGAAGCTTTCCACTAATCAGTGTGTTGGTGTATACCTCGTGCTTGGACTTTGTCTGGTTACGGTCTTTCACTGGATCATCACTCACCAACAGGTTTTCACAGTTCAACACCCGGTGCTCCACAAACTCGGCAAAAAATGCTTGAAAATACTTCACACAAGACTTGATAAAAGGTTGGAATAAATGTTGAGAAGGTCTTAGATGAGAGCCTTCACCTTCACCGGCGGTTGAACCTTGCAAGGCCTGGTCGTCTTTGTCTGCCAGCTGCTGCTGAGCGCCTGTGTCGAACTCTACCGAGTTCTCCATTTCACTTGAATCTTGAAAGTCATCCCAATCATCATCATCATCGTCATCGTCATCACTTTCCATCTTTTCTTTGACCTGCATATAAATATCAGTATTCTTAAAATGACATTTAATGTATCCAGAAATTATGTACACAGACAATGCTATTGCCAATAAAAGGTTGTCACCGTGTTGCAAAAACGGTATAAGTATCGTTTAGTCACCGATACATTCACAACTTTGAACCACCAAGCTCATTACTTAGAAGAAAGATCTTGATGAGTGCTTCCTATTATTTTTTAAATCTGAACAGGTCAACAGGCACCCTCAGTGTGACTAGTCAAATAATATACAATCTTGACGAGTACATTCTAATTATAAACATTGTATAAATGGTTTGTAATTCTGAATCAGTGAACGGGAACCTTAACAGTGTCCACTCTAATGAAAGCTCTTTCAAGATGAGTACATTCCAATGGTGGTTTTAGCTTGTAATTCTGAATCAGTTAACGGTAACTTAAGTGTGATAACTCAAATGAAAACTGGCTTGATAACGAAACATGTTATAGTTGTAATATCGAATAAGTTGATGAAACCTGACCAAAGCATGAACAACACAAATGAAACCTGACCAGGTAAAACCCAAATACCTTGAAACAAACGTTTTATGAATAAAGCTAGAACAAAACTTATGGAAAGAAGATAAACAGAACAATACCTGTATTATGCACCACTCCTGTCCTTCTTGCTCATTTACTCTTCCATCCTTTTTACCTTTTGCAACCAAATTCCTCACCACCCTCTCATCCATCTTAACATTCTTGTCCCTACTCCCTTCACTGCTGGTTGAAGACGGTGTCTCTGATTTTCTTCTTACGCTTGCAGAAGGTGATTCTTGCTTTCTTCCACTGTTTACGGATGGTGTTTCTGATTTCCGTCGCTGTTCTGTTCCAATGTCATCATCATTATCACCAAGGCTTTCCCTTTCTTCCAAGGAAACACTATCACCTGAAGACATCTCCCCTTTCTCTTCATCCTGTTTGATTGCTCCGTCTACTTCTTCAGTGCTGCTAACCAGAGGTTCTTTGAAGACTTCCTCGTTCAATTCCTCAAACTCATTCCCTTCCAAAACTCCAGCAAAGCTTGCGTTACGTGACCTGCTTTCTTCCGTTGTCATGGGCATCACCTTGGAGAGCAGCTTCGAGCACAAATATATTCCTTCTCTGATCTCCACAAGGCTCATTACTTTACACCTTGACGTCATCTCCATTGTGAGCTTTCGCAACAGTTCTGGCCAATGTTCAGTCTGAGTCTCAACTTCAGCTTCCTGGAGAGAAAATTTAAGATAACAATTTTGTTTAAAGGTCAAGCTTAACACAGCTACCAAAATGGTATACTATACAAAATACAATAATAGATAAAAAAATTTGAAAATCACTAAAGCTAGGTGAAACAAAAACTTACACCAAAAAGCTACAAATCAAAAGGAACTCTTAAAGACATACTTGAGCAACAAAAAGATAAAAACTTAGGAAATCGTGTAAAAATAACCTTCTCAATGTTCAATTTCAAGTTCTTTGTGAATCGTGAATCTCCGCAAATCTTTTGATCAGTTCATATGATCGAAATCTCAAACACTATGTACAGATCCCTGGAAGGTTTATAAGTTTGAAAATCTTCGAAAATGCAATAAACTAAAAACATGTTGCCAAAAAAGGTGAAACATTAGTTAACACTCATTTGCCATCCACTCGTTATTAGGCTACATTGTATGTGGTAACTGAAAACAAGTACAATAGCTAGTTGTCGAAATAGAAAATTCTAAAAGTAGTTTCTGATACTTCAAATACAAATACCAGGTGAATGTTATTGACGTTTACGATGCTCAGTCATCTTCAGGTATGATAAGTGCAAATTTGAAATATATATACCAAGTGAAACAAAAGATGAAATTAAGTAGTTCCCTTTGTGAATCACAAACGATGGAATAAATAAACAGAAGCCCACCCTGCACGTTCTTTCAAATAGCACTTCGAAGTATTTTCAAATTCACGGAGTTAAAGAACTTTGGAAGCGACTTTGTTGCAAAAATGAACCTGTTCACTACTAAGGCACTTACTTAAATTCGCCTTTTGTTTCAGTTGCTATATATTTCCTAATCTTGCACAGTACATATGATTCCTGAAAATGACCGAATAAAATTTATGACAACATTCACCTTGTACTCTATATTTTTAAAACATAATAAGAATAACTCAATTCTTTTTTCCGATAACTACTGAAATCTTGTTATTTGGAACTTAGAGTTTTAAAATTAATATCGTGGTCTTTATCCTTAATACCACTTACTAGTGAAACATTATCAAGAATGAAGTCCGTAAGATGAAATATCTCTGAATAGCTTGTAACTGGGGCATCACAGGTTTTCTCTGCGTGACTTTTGCTCAACGTATCCTCTGCTCTGTTTCCACAGTCGACAATAAGCTGTGCAATGTACTCCCACATAAAGTAAGGCTCAAACGCATTGAACAAGACATTGGCAGTCTTGATTAGTTCTTCGACAAGAGGCGCCTTGTTTGGACTAGAGAAGTTAATACTAGGGCTGCCTGTGAAACTGCCAACATTTGGGTTGCTCGTGGTGCTAATGATGCTTTCGATGGAGTCTCGTCTTTGTGTTTCATCGGAAAATTCATTTTGTTCTCTCAGATTCATGCAGCGGAGTTGCAGAGCCCTAAACACCTCCAACAGCACGTCCTCAAGTATCACTGAACCTATTTCCGGTCGGTCCAGGAGCACCAACAGTATTCGAAAAGGTTTTAGTACTTCCAGTCTCAGTGCTTTCTTGCCTGAAGTGATAAAACAACAGCTGTTACAATATAATTCGTAACAATTTAGTTAACATCTCCTACTCTCCTACTGTGTTAATGTAAGGTATACTAGGAGTGCAATATAGTGATTGTATGCACCATCAACTCACATCTAATACAGGGACCCCCCTTAGTATTTGCATGAAAATTCCATGACTTTCCATGACTTTCTCAAAACGTTTTCCAGGCTTTTCACCGACATAGATGACTTTCCAGGTTTTTAAGGATTTACCAACAAAATACCAAATAGACTAGGATAAATTCTTGACGTACAGCCATCACGATCCATACGAAAAAACAACGAAATGCAACGTGAAAATCGAAGTTTCTTGTATCCAATTAAAATATTTCTAAGAGAACAAAATAAACTACTAGTCACATACAAAATTCCCTGACTTTTACTGACTTTGGAAGAAAAGAGCGAAATTCCCTGACATTCAATGACCCTGGAAAACGTTTTGGGAATTCCCTGACATTCCTGGTTTTTCCGCGGGAACCCTGCAATATCAAGGCCTATGGTAATTCTTACTTTCCGAGAACAATAAGCACAGGGAATATATCTCCTATTGCACTTCTTTCATGAATGTAAACAACATTAATGGGCCAGGGGATAATTGGTCAATGGTTTCCACACACTATCTCAACCAAATTTCGAGTTCAACAAAAAAGCTGTTTTTTCCAAAAAAACCGAATCAAAATTGTTTATCTCAATTGCTGCTTTCAGCAATCACCAAACGAAAACTCTGGTTAACTCATTTTTCAACTCTTAACTTCAATCTCCTTTGAGAAAGTGACACAGTATAAGAATATATTGGAAGCATTGAGAATGATGTCAGGAGACTGGCCAAACTTTCGAAGAATTACATGCATGTTGTCACACAAATTAAGCTCAAATTCTTCAACCTTTGAGGCTTCTTTGAGGCTTCCACACCATTTTCCTTTATTAGTATTCTGTACACTTTAGCAAATGTTTGAAATAGTTATCACTGATTTACTCTTTGTATAATCTGTAAGATCTGCTTATATTCTAATTATAATTCATGAATAACATTGCATGCATTTCATTGTATATCAGACTATCTTTGTTATTACAAAAATGGCTAAATATTATAAATAAAAATGATAAAAAATAAACCTGTGCTACTTTGTGCATTACTCCAGTCGGCCTGCTGTTGAAACAGAGACTTCATGGCATTTGTCACGAGATGTCGCGAATGAAGACTGAAGTAAGACTGGTACCCAGCCTCCTCCTGCTCATCTGTACTGCAAACACTGTCAGTACGTGATGTTGATTTCATTGCATCACCATTTGATCCCAATATCCAGGTGTATAGCCTCCGGTTGAGTGACATATCACGACGGAGGAGAACTTCCAGTCCCGCCTCTGTGAGCTGACCCTTAAGGCGCCTGTGGATCAAATCAGTGTGCAGAGGCAAAAGTGCCAGGATGAAGTCGAGACCATTTCGCTGGACGAGAACATTAGTGTCACCAAGACAAACACACACTGCTTTGACCTGCAAATACAAATGATGGCTGTTGTTACAATTACATAAATCTTTCGCAAAGTTGTGCATAAAACAAACACTTACAGGCTATCCCCAGTTTTCTGTTGAGACAGTTAATTAAACCTGATGAGCGTTCCTGACCCCTTTGGGTGGGAACCTTGACTGAACATTGCAGGTGGGCCTCCATCAGAAACGGGCACACATAAAATTGAATTATAGCTTAATTTCATTGTATATCAGACTACTATATCTTTATTACAAAAATGGCTAAATATTATAAATAAAAATGATAAAAAATAAGGTTAGGGTTAGGGTTAGTCCTCCATAGCGCAGGACGTGGCCCTTTGCACTATGGAGGACTGTATATGTGACATATGGAAGTGGATGACTGATGGAAGGCTGCTATTGAATGACACCAAGACTGAGTTTCTTGTTATCGGTACACGTCAGCAGCTAAGCAAACTCCGCCCTTCCAGTATAGAAGTTGGCAACCACAAGATTGATCCCTCGTCCAGTGCTAGAAACCTAGGTGTTACCTTAGATAGTTCACTTGGTATGAATGACCATATAAATCAGATATGTAAGGCTTCTTTTTTCCATATTCATAACATACGCTGCATCTCCAAATATTTATCTAAGGAATGCTGCCAGACACTTGTCCATGCCTATGTAACCTCCAGATTGGACTATCGTAATAGTATACTTTATGGACTACCTAAATATCAGTTGGCCAAATTACAAAGAGCACAAAATACAGCTGCTATCTAGACTAATTACAAACACTAGAAAATATGATCATCTTTCGCAAACTCTCTTTGAACTTCACTGGTTGCCTGTGCATTACAGAATTCATTTTAAAATCTTGATCATAACTTTTAAGGCTATCAATGGCATGACACCTAGTTAGTTAAGTAATTTAGTCAGTGTCAAATCATCTAATGTATATTTGCTGCGTTCTAATGACACTATACTTAGATCGCCCCAGGGGGGTCATGCACACAACTCTAGGTGCTTGCTCTTTCCATGCTGCTGCGCCTGTACTGTGGAATAGTCTTCCGGTGCAGAACTCCGAGAGCTTAAGTCAATTCGTTTATTTAAGAACAGTTAAAAACATATCTTTTTAAATTAGCATTCTAAGTAGTTTTTATCAGTATTAGATTATAGTATTTTTGTATTATGTAAATGTTAGAATGTTGTAATGTAAAGCGCTTTTGATCATTTTTATATTAAAAGGTGCTATATTAAGTGAATAAATTATTATTATTATTATTGAATGGAGCTGATCAACTAAAGTGTGTAAATATTCAACAAATTTCCAATTCAAAAAGTTAAAGAAATGCCAGCCAGAATCTTGCATTGAACCCCCAAAAAACTCGGTCAAATTCATCCACCCAAAAGCAAAACAAAATTTCAAATTTCAAACCCCCCAAAATCTTCACACCTCCCCATCACTCTGATGACATAGTAGCTCAGCTTCATTCATAAAAGAGTCCCATTTGAGGTTTGGAGTTTAATTGGATTTAAATAAAACCTCTGGGCACAGCTGTTTGAGAGTGGGATAAATTTAAGCCAGGAATAGGCGAAACCTTAAACTAAATTGCTTTATTTAGAAAAAAATCCCCATCTTTCTAAAGTATTATTGAAGTACACTCCAAGGAAACCCAATAACGTAAACCTGAAATGAATGCTCAATTCAATCTTTAAGGAGGTACATGAAAACCCAATTATTGGTTAAAAGTTTAACCCTAACCCACTTTGGAACAACTGGGCCCTGAAGGTTAAACATCATTATACCTACCATCAAATCAAGGTCATTGCCAAGAATAAACTGCTGACCATCTGCAGTCTTGTTCTTGCTCAATCGAGAAAGAATGAATGTTGTGCCAGGCAAGCGAACACCGGCGGCAGTCTCAATACACTCCCACACAGCCCCATAGAATTGCTGTTTCTCTGTGCACTGGCAAACAGCTTCAAGAAGAGAAATGGTTCTGCAAGGGAAGAATTGAAACACAGTGCTCAGAGAATAAAAGAATGGTTATACACTCAAATAAGAAGGTTTCTCGATCTACTTCTAAATGTATTTCCAGCAAGGCATAGATATGCAATTGATCATGCAAGCCTGCAGTAAAGGCACTAGTTCCCCCCTTATATGTAGGTGGCAAAAACCTTAGCTATGAAAGACTTGACAGAATAATGTGAACTGTAACAGCTTCAGATCATTAGGTAGTGTGTTCCATCCATGGATAGTCCCAGAGAAAAAGGAACACCTATAGATCAAAGTTGTGGGTTGGCAATAAGTTCATGTGGTTTGTAAATGTATGAGTGAGTGTCCTCATTGTGAATGAAGGAGGGTTGTCAATGTGGATGATGGATTTTCCTTCATGTGAATCAAAGAGTGTCAGGACTCTGTGTGAAAAAATGAGTGTGCTCTAGAAGGATGAAGAGTTGTGGACAAAGACGCTTCATCTTTGTGGAAGGGTGAGTGTTGTCTATGCAAACAAGTGGTTACAAGTTGTAAATGCAGATAAGTGACTGTCATCTGTTTATATGGACAAGTAATAATAATAATACAGTAATAATAATAATAGTGTGGAATTTCTGAAGTGCAAATTACATAGAAATGTTCAGTTGCGCTGTTTAAAGTTTTAAACTCTCTATGAATACAAAAAGTGTGATCTATATGGACTAGGGTGAGTTGCATCTGTGTGGAATAAGGAGTGAATGTTAATGCAGCATCTAGAGGAAAAAGAGGTGTCATCTATATAGATGAAAGGAGTGTTGTCTATGTTGCAGTTAATTTTTGTTTTTAACTAGTTAATTTTTTTCTAATTAGTTAATTTTTTTTCTAACTAGTTAATTTTTTTCTAAGTGTTATTTTCCGCTGGCTGAGGCACGAAAGAAGTGGAAAATGTTTTCTCACCACCAGAGGGAGACTGGGTTCTAGTTTGCGAGGCAAAGGGTCACATGTTTTTGAAAACTTCAGTTGTGTTGCTTGGCATTATCTCCCAATGGTGTGTGAGAAATACAAGTTTTTCAGTGTTTTCTTAAATGGCATGTTTCGAAAATCACAGATGAAAAGATTGGCCCGGTCTTTGTCAGCCTCTCCCCAAAATCCACTTGGCATCAAGATTGTTATCTAGATTAACATAAAGGAGTGCCAAGCCTTAGGGCCTTGATGCTATTTGAACCTACCTTCGCTTTTTTGTCAACAAGTTCAGTTCCATGAACTTATACTTCTGGTGTTGTTCATCTAGCCTTTTGAGGACAATCTCCGCTGTTTCTGCCTCTTCCTTTTTCATAAATGCTTCCACATCATCCTGTGTTACAAATAGTTACAGTGTAGTCAAAATTACTTATTTATTAAATAGTTTATTATAATAGTAATAAATAGTCATATCCTACATTAAAGTTGTAATGATTTTTTATACCACTATTTTATAGCATACCAAAAAGTTTGCAATTGAATATTTGGCACTGAAGGCATCCATTTTACACAGTTTAGTTACAACATAGGCCACAACAATGGGATCACTAGCCAACTCTTAAAAGAAAGTGAGTTGGTTCTTTGGAGTGTTGAGACTAGACCAACAGCTTAATTTCCCTGCCACAAGAATGGGATGACTAGTTAATTATTTTTAAAAAGTGTGTTCACTTGTTCTTTAGAATGCTGAGAGGCTAGATCAACAACTTAAGGTTTACTGAACATAGTAATGAAATATTTGAGTACTTGTGGGGGTGAGTTGGGAAAAGCATAAGGAGCAACTGCAGAATACCCCCTACCCCCCAGCAACTATTGCAATTGTTCTCAAATCTTCTCCACACGTTTCTATAGAACGAGGAATTTACTTAAGTGGGAGGGGCGTATTCTGTAATCTAGCAAAGAATAAACTGTGTAGATTTTGGACAATTTAGAAATTCAAATGAATTAGATTAATAGTTTGGCAAATACTGAATTCAGTTCAATGTCAGTGGGTGGGTGATTATTCACTGTTCATCCATTTATCAGACGATGCCAATTAACCCACTATAATCGACTGACCGATTGATTCCCCACGATTGATTTTCATAGATTTGAACAGATCATTAAAACGACTTAGCTATATAAAACTAAAGCCTAAGAATAAGATTGAAAATGCAGTCAACTAACTTACTAAGCACAAGATTGTCAAGTTAATCAAAGTTGAACAACCATCTAATTCAGTCATTATGTATTATATTGCACTGAGTTCGGAAGACATGTATTCCCCAAACCAAGTGCAGCATAATTTAAAGTAATATAAAGTGACTTCAGCAATCTTGCTGAATGCTCGCGCTCGGAGTATAGTTGTGGCTTGTCTGAAGGCTTGTGCCAAGATTCTGTTGAAACTTGGTATCCCAGCAACTCAAAAACTTACCACAAATACCGCTTCTGGTATACCTCTGTGCTTCTTTTCCACAGCATTGACGTCTTCTTGCGTTTCTCCCGTTTCAGTGTTCTTCACTTCAAGTTTTTCACTGACATTTTCTGATTTGTCTTCGGACGCCATCTTAGGTTGGTTGAACCTTTGCATGCTTTGCCCTAGGACCTGGGAACGAGGGTACCTCGTTTCCAAGCCAGTTCCGGGGGGGCCAATCGATAATATATATGGCGTTGTTGTGTCTTCCTCAGGAAGTTTGTGGGAAATTTTATCGCTTTTTCTGAGAAATCGAAGGGAAACAGTTTGATTTTGAAAGCATCTTACAACGGTATTCAAGAATCTTTTCACTGTACAGGAAGTGTCAACAGAAAAACTGAAAGATCTGGGCATTCATCGCCAGTTTTAGTCCTATTTTCTTGGACTTGGCGGAGGCAGTTGAGTAAGACAAAAATTTTCGTTTCGCTATCACTTTCAGGTTGGACTAGTTTCAGTCGTGTTATAGAGGTAACAAGGTCCAAGCGCTCTGCTTGTAGGCTTTTGAAAGACATAAAGATTTAAATATGGATGTTCAAGACGGTGTTGCTATAAGCGATGCGACAAGAGTTTGTTACGATCTGGAACAGCTGCATTTGAGAAACACAAGTCATCGTCCGACCGGAAGTCACAATGGGTTTGAAAGATTGGATTACAACAACTACACCGATATGTCGGTCGTGCCTGGTTTTGTTAATGGACTAATCTATTCTGATATGCCAGAAGATGATGAGATGGACACTGAGGTAAAGAGATTGTCTAGTTTTAAGAACTGGCCTTCCAGCTCGCCCATTAAACCAAAGGACTTGGCTGCAGCAGGATTCTATTTTGTGGGTCGAGATGACCAAGTAAGATGTTTTAGATGCGACTTGACCCTCCGTAGATGGGAAAGTTGTGATGTGCCATGGGAGGAGCACAAATCGAACATGCCGATGTGTCCGTTTGTGCGAGAAAATGAGGAGAGACAGCACCACAATATTACTTGCCAGTCAGTGGAAGTTGCAGGTGGTAGCGACCCTCCAAAAATATCTTTTCCAGGAAAAGAAGTGTATGCAAGTCAGGTGAGACATTCTGGCCCATCTGGTTTTTCAAGTAGTTCATACCCAGTTAGTTTTAGCCCATTGCCAACTGGTCCTTTTTGTAGGCAAAACATGAGGTATGAATCATCAGAAAACTCTTTGGAATCAGGATACAATTACCCTAATACTTCTCAACTAAGCTGTAGTGGAGAATTACAGTTAGAGAGAAACAAATCCATTTATAACAGTGAGGAGTATTACATGAACAAGAGTGCACCACAAGCAATGGCAAGCCAGATATACTCCCAGGAGGAGAACAATCTCCCAAGTTCAGAGAATGCTGGGTTCTACTTTAATGAAAGAACCATCAAACATGGGCAGATCCACTCTGTTGGAGCTACAGAGAACCCAATGTTTGGGTACCCAAATCAAGGGCACCCACACTACTCCATAGGTAGTACTGGCCAAGAGGAATGCAGTTTTCCAAAGAACACTGAACTTGAACTTGCAAAGGAAAATTACAGCTATAATTTACCTCCTGGCAGTACAGTACAAGTTGTTCAAAAGGAGGGAGGAGCTAAGCAAGTGTATGTGCAAAAAGAACCTCTTGATAATGCAATGCAGAATAGAATGAAACTAAATTTACAGCCACCAAATAAGTATTCAAGCAGCTCTAGCCTTAAAGAGCAACAGCAGCTTCCAGCTAAAGATCCTGGTCAGGAAATGCTTATAATGGAAAAATCTTCCCAATACAAATTCCAGGGACAGGTGTTGCCATCCTCAGGAATGGAACAGTTTACGAGTCCCAACCTACAGGAAGTGATGTCATCTACTACACAGCAAAGACCCTGGCTCTCAGGACATCAAACCACTCGAGCAACTGGACGAGTCACTCCTAATCCTTCCATTCCCCCAGGGAGCCCCCATCAAGGGTATGTTCATCAAGGACCATTATATCGTCAAGAGAATGTTAGACATGGGTCATCTGTAGCTGAGCTTCAGAGTGAACACCATCGACTAACAACATTTGTGGACTGGCCACAGAATTCTCCCATCAACCCCTGCGAACTTGCTGCAGCAGGGTTTTATTACCTCGGTAATGGAGACAGTGTCAAGTGTTATAAATGTGGGTTTGGTTTATGTAATTGGGACCCTAATGACACACCGTGGGGGGAGCATCTCAAATGGTCCCCCAACTGCCCCCTTGTAATCGAGCACTTTCAAGGGAGGAGTGCAATAGATCCTGTTGAGGGCACTGAGTTCACTACTGAGTTCACTACTGAAAAGGGTCCTCAAAGTAGTCGAGCTCCCCATGGTGGTATGTTACAATTGCAGCAGACACAGAATGCAGCTGCATTGCAGTATCATCAGCCTGAACCAAGCGGACAGCACCATGTTCACCCTCGCAGGATTGACCAAGAGATTTCAACCAGTTTTTCAATGACACAAAATCCTTACAACAGACAGAATCCATCATCAGAACATGTTTATACATTTGCCTCTCCAGTGACAGTCATTCATCCATCAAGAAAGAGCTGCTCAGAATCCTTGAGCCCTCCTACTTCCCAGTCACCATTCAAGATGGCTGCCTCATCCCAGCCACAGTCACTTTGCCTTACTTCTCAAGATATTGATCACATTGTGGAGATGGGGTTTAGTCGGGCTACTGTTGATGAAGTCATATCTACACAGCTAGCAAATACTGGACAGACATTTACATCTGTAGATGAACTCACAAATGCTGTTCTTGAGTATAGAGGAAGAATTGCATTAAGCTCCACTGCAAATCAAACTTCAGCCACACCTACTGGAATGTCACCCACAGTCCAGAGTCCAATTATTTCAGCTCCAGTTCCCACATTGAGAGACATCATCAGTGAAAGTGGTGCAACTATGGTTCGAACTTTGAGTGTGGACACCCACCCAGTTGAGTATCATAGGGAAGAGCTTCACAGGACACACAGTGCTCCCCATACTATGGAAAGTGTACTTACAGGTCCTGAGTCTGAAGAGCATGAGTCTCTAGAAAAGAAGTTGGAACGCATGCAAGAAGAAAGAACTTGTAAGATTTGCATGGATGCAGAAATCGGAGTTGTATTCCTTCCATGTGGACACCTAGTGTGCTGTCCAAACTGTGCGTCTGGTGTGGAACTGTGTCCCATGTGCCGGCGACCTATACAGGAGAGTGTTCGAACATATATGTCATAATTATACTTTATACCAGGATAGTTAGCAAATGTTGTTCTAGGAAACATCGCCAAGTTTAATCTAAGGGAGGGACCATTTGATGTTGTGAAGGGAGTGGGAGGAATTGAGGAGTTAGTGAAAATAATTGCATGGTCTGTCCAGATTAGAATAGTTTTGCATGACTTTTAAAACAGTATTTTAAAAAGGAATTGTATGGGAATGTGTCTAATGCAGGGTTCGTACGGGCCCTGGAAATCCTGGAAAACCCTGGAAAATTTTTGAAGCCTTGCAAATCCCTGGAAACCCCTAGAAAAGCCCTGGAATTTTTTATTAAGCCCTGGAAAATCTCACAGAACTTTATTGAAAAAAAAATTCGTGAAATGGTGCATTTTGTTGATTTCATTACAAGTAACAATCGAGATTGTAGATTTTCTTATCATTTCACAACTTCATTTTGTGTTAGAAACCACTGCTTAGTATTGAAACGATGCACTTGGAGCACATTGTTGCTTTCCAATGATTACATTAACTATTAAATGTTGTTTTAAACAATTCGTTGTGAACATTGTTATTTTCATTCTTGGCTTCAAGAGCCCTGGAAAAGCCCTGGAATAAACAGAAAAACAGCCCTGGAAAACCCTGGATTTTTGAATTTCTGA
>JAOBYH010328839.1:0-16146 GCA_025403525.1 Umimayanthus kanabou | reverse complement strand
TCAGACAAGTGGACAGGGAGGGAGGAATGCCATACCGGACAGCAATACTCAAGGACGGAACGGATAAGAGAGGAGTAAATCCGCAACAAGTCACAGGGGGTACTCCCCCACGTTTACGTACTTCTCCTTCGAAAGGTGCTTGGTCATCAGATGTACTGGCTTTGTCAAACTTCGTCCATTCTTTAACAATTTCAGCTACATCATCATGATCATCATAGTCATCATCTTCAGAAATTTTTTCTACCTTATCCTACCAGTTCAAGTTACATAAAAATGTTAACGACTAAAAACACTAGAGAGTAAAATATGTTACATGGAGTAAAGCTGTAGTTGTCACCAGGGAAAATGTCAATAACATTTATAAGTTAAGCATCTTAAGATCTGTTTAATGTCTCATGATGGGTAAATAATTCCACAATGATTAAAGGTATTATATATTATTCTTATCTCATTTCTTCACCACATGCCAAGCATGAGACTGTTGGGCAATCATCTTTTGTAATGGCCTTAAATTATTGTTGTTGACCAATGCAAATAGTACAAAGAAGATGAGATATGGTATATCCTTGTGGTCCTGGTAGCAAAACTTCCAGTTTCCGTTGTCTTCCTCCTCCAACTGCACAAAGGAGCTCTATACCTCCTTCTTTTAACTTTGGGTGTCCTTTTCCTGCACAGCTACGAAATCACAATGATTTGCATTTTTTGTTTGGAAAAACCACTTTCCTTCTTCTCAATCCTGCCCTTTGGAGATGGCAAATATCCTCTTTTAATGGGGTAATATCATCTGATATGCACCCAAGGCTGGACATACTTGTGAAAAAAGTCTGACTGAGAAAAAGTGGTAAATGAAGAGAGGACTATTTCCGTTTATTGACCCAGATCACGGATGGCATCATCTAACACTGGTGCGCGCTGATCTGATTGCATTGGTTGTCAAATGTCACGAAATAATCGATACTTTCCTTGCAAAGTTTTTTTAGTTTCCGAATAGGTTTGCACAAGTTTTGTCTCTTCGGTAGACAATAAAGTGATATGATTGGTTGAACTAAAAAAACACATTCTCGTCTAGAGCCCCACGGTTTAGGAACGTCAATGTTCACTTTTCCCGGCTTTGAAATTAAACAGTCTCAAAGATCACCCAAAACGCATTCGGGTGTATACATTCTTTACACCTCTCCTTTCAACTATTCATTCCATTTGGACGCTGGTAACTCTTCAGTAGTGCACGATACATCCAACAAAATCATGATTGAGTGGCACACCACAGGTAAATAATACGGCAGACAACAGGAAATCAAGCGGTGGGACATCTCTCCAGAAAATGCCGGCCAGCAAGTAAGTCAAATTCAACAGAAAATGGCACAATTCTGTCACAGTAGTTACCTGGGACACCAAATCCAAAGGCAGATAAGTAAAAGTTAAACCGTTTCATCTTTTACTATACGAATAGGACTGCATTTTAATAGAGAAACATGCCTGTGTGCCTCCCTGGGGAGAATCCAGCACTAAATGACAAGTGGGGTGGGGGTGCAAAAGTTGAGCTTAACCCTAAACCAAAAAATACCACATTTTGAAACCCTAAAAAAGCCTAGTTGTTTCTATTAGATTAATGGGTAATTTCTTGAGAGTGGGTTTGGGCTGCCCGAAAAATACAAATACATATATTGGTAGGTACAAGATTTACACTCCTACGGGGATAGTCAACTCAAAGAATTTGCACCCTAGGACTATTACAGTTTAAGTGAAAATGCTACCGTGGAATGTCAGATTATACTTACAGTAATCACAGACAGTGGACACATTTATATTGATTTCTACACAAAAGGTTTCAAAAAAGAAGTGTTCTGCAGAGAAGGACCTACTGCGGTTGTACTGAAATCATTATTGATAAAAGAAAGTTTTAATAACTTTTCCCAAAAACCGGGATGGGTGGACTAGTTTATTATTCCCAGATGATTTAATTACAGGTTTTACTGCGGCATAACTGTAAGTGGACTTTTATAACCATGTACTTCCCATGCAATAAGCTTTTCCGACCATTTGATTTAATTTAATTTATCACCTGAAGTTTCCCGAATTATCCAGAAAATGTAAAAGGACTAAGAGAGCTAAGACACATAACATAATTTTTGACAATCATTCTAGGCACTGAGCATGTACAAGGCATCAGTTTTCGAATCTTGAATTATTTTCTCTCGCTTTTGCTCGCCATCCAGTAAGTGTTCTAACAAGTTGTATACCTTTACCCTTGTTTTCTAAAAATTTTATGCTGGTTTCTGCCAGTTTAACCTGAAAAGGGAATTTTTGTTAACTTTTTACTGATTTTATTTTTACCATTTTCTCTCCATCAAACGTTGCACAAATCAGGAGTTCCCCCCCTTGAGAACCTGTGGGGGGTGCGAACTTTTGCTTACCAATTTGCCCGCTAGCAAAGGATCGTCGAGAACAAAGCTGGAGGTGGTGCAGTATGGAGGCTGCACATCCGAAGTACTTCGCTCCATGGGACCAACCCAATTCATATCAGACCGGTCCAGGTCAATATTGCACCAAGAATGTTATAAGAAGGTAGAAAAGGATTAGACTTCGGATCACGAACAATTGATCATACAGTGTATCAACAAACATGTTTACAACAACCAATTGGAAGATGAAATAAGCGAACTTCTGAAGCCGAAAAACTTTAGAACTCCTATACTCTACACGAATCTACAATAATCCTGGGTGACCAGTAATCTCTCTGTTTACAGCCATAACTAGAAACTGTCAGCATATGTGGATAATTTCCTGAGACCCTTAGCATAAAAACTACCATCACACATACAAGGTACACCGGACTTCATGACACGTTTGCGTAGCTTAGGAATGCTTCCTAAAGAATGTTATTTAGCTACGTTAGATGTAACAAGCCTCTATACAAACATAGATACTGAAGAGGGACTAACCATCACTAAAGAACTTGAAAAAACAACTCAAAACAAACCATCAGCAAAAACTTTAACAAGTCTTCTAGAAAAAGTTCTAAAGCTAAACAACTTCACGTTCATTAACGAACATTTTCTCCAAGTAAAAGGCACAGCTGTGGGAACAACAGCTGCACCAAATTTTGCAAACATTTATATGGGGCGCTTAGAAGAAAAGTTTGTCTACGGAACAGAGTGGTCAAACTATCTTATAGACTGGATAAGGTTCATAGGGACTCATTGACAAACTGGAAACAAGCTTCAAAATTGGGGTGCGCATTATACACGGGTATGTCAAAAATAATGTTTGAATTACTGTACATTTTACAAAACTGATCCGTTTTCCCCACATTGTGCGATTATGCGATTTTTTCGCTGATTATGCGATCGGATGCGGCAAGAGGTCAATTGTGCGAAATCGCACCAGCGCACAATATCAGAAGCCCTGTTTCAATAATATTTTCGAAGATAGTTCCCATAGGTGTCCTTTAGGCAAAATATCAGAATTTTGAAAATCTGAAGCCGTGCCGCGATATCTCGAAAATACAGACAGGCGCTCTTAATAGACATTCTTGACGTTCAGGTAAAACTTGACTAAATACCGAAAATAGACTGAAAAAGCTAAAACTACCCAAAAAGCAATCCACTATTCATAGGGATAACAGCAAATCGATTGGTTATAACAATACTTTCAAATCAAGAGACTGGGATCATGAACGCTTAGTATATAACAAGCAGAGACTATCCTGCCATTACTCTAGACCACTAGCCAGTACGTCTAGGAACAAGTGACGAACACTTAGACTCGTTTTTGTCTAGTATAACATATTCTTTGCTAGGTTGTAGCAAAATATTTAGGATTCCTACTACACAAGTTATAAAATACAACGTCTCAGTGCTCAAAAATGTCTCGGTATATTTTATCCAACTTTTATTACTTTTTAGCTATATCATAATAATCCAAACATCAGTTCTTATTATATTTTCTGTTTCACCATCTATGTATAGTGCAAAGAATGGGGTATCTTGCTCCATGAAATGTTCGATAATGATCTTGGAACCGGTGATTACGGCCACATGACAGTGGAGCATGTTTGTATGTTGCTACGAATATTCCGAAGTCTGAAGGAGTACTCAAATCAAGGATTTGAAGCAGCCATAATCTTCAGTGTCGTCTGTATTCAAGAGCCACATCCCATGATCGACATGGTCATACATCTTCCAGTAAGAAACTTACTTGAAATATCATCTTAGATGTCACTGGTGTCTGATTTATAAGATTTTTTACAATACAAACTACTGTTTGTATTGTAACTGAGCTATACATCTTACTTGTAACGGTCTTCCTATTTTCTCTTTTCAAAAGTTCATCGTTTCTTTACTTTACTCGTTATTATGTACCTTCAACTTTACATTGCATGACCAATGTTACTAATATGTCTGAAATATGTCAGTTTCCGTCTTGCATGGGGCTTCGTTAGTAGCCGTGTATGGATAGTCCTTAATTGTTATCACAACTTTTTTTCAGTATTGCAGATGCTGAAGCATTTTTACTTGGAGAAGCTTCTTTTTGTGCGACTTTGCTTTAAGGAGGCAACAAAGTGTATGTAGGTGAGTGTCGCTCTTAATGTATAACACCTAAATTAACTAGGAAGCTTAAGAGAACTGCACAAAGCAGTGATTAGTAAGTACAATAAGTAGTGCGTGACTTTGCCTTTTATTGACCAGCTGTTCACCACAGGCAAAATTTAAGTTTCACACTAGTCCATATGTAGAATAAATTGGCCTGTTATCTTTTTGACTTTAAAAGTGGAGACTGCTTCCTATTGTGCACTTGTCTGTACGCAAATGTCAACAAGAAAAAAAGGGTGATAAATAAAAGGTAAATTACACGTTGCAACAAAACGAGAAAGTACAGTTACATCAAGTACCCGCCATTACTGTCGCAAAATTGTAAGCCCCTGGTATTTTAATGACTCGTGGAATAACGTTAAGTGACTGAATTTGACTCAACTGTTTCATTTGTACTTTGGTCGGTTAACTTACTCGCATATGATAACAATCACTGAATGCGCCTTCGGATCCCAGTGACTTATTTCAGGAATCGAAAACAACGAAAAGAGCTAAAAATCATCCGCAACGAACACGACAATGGTTGCGGATGTTTAGTTCAAAGCATATTTTACCTTACAGTCTCTGCTTTATAGCGGAAAATTTATAACGAATCTTAAATGCAGTGACTGATAAACTTTCTCTGACAACTAATGAAGCAAAAGCGCGTTACTCTTGTCCTGTAAGATCTTGCAGTAAACGCGTTTTTCTTTATCGTACCTCCTGAGAATTTTAACGTGTTTTCCCACTTTCAGTTATCAGGAGTGAGCCGTGTCCATTTATCAGCTAACACGTGTTATTTTGTTTTGTTTTTTAACAGAGGGGCCGTTCTACTTCAAAGGATGTGGTTGGTCCACTAAACACGTAAATTGGACTGACGAAGATATGACATGGGTCTTTGCAATGACACAGCTGTTTGCCGCAGTTTTCGGGGATGACTTCATGTCCTTCGAAACAAAGAAGACAAAGGTGGTCCAAGTTTCACCAGAAAGTCTACCAGTGTTCCAGTACCACCATGACAATTGGGAACGAGTGGCAGAATTTATCAAACGAATAGCAGCAACGAGATTGACAGTTCCTACTGAGGCTCGTCCAGAAAGTGTGACCCCGCTCCACCTGTTGGTGATGGCAAAGCAGAACTCGAAGCAACGTCACCTGTATCTGACTGTCGCACACCCTCAGTGACAGATAAACCAGGTGATCCTGCTGATCGCCACACTCCACCGTCAATGCCTATCTCACTGACAACTCAGCCGATGACGGCAAGGGTCTACTCAGATCTGAGAAAATGCATTTCCCGAGATTCAACAAGGGGAGAATTAGCAAACCTTACTCTTCCACCTGTGACCGAGGTTGTGGCTGGAGACATTCAACTTGTTATTGACCCTTCGTGCCTCAGCAATCCCCTCACACTAGACGTCAGACCATCAGAAGCAGCTATAAGGGAATCTTATAAGAGACTTGATGCTGCTGATGAAGATGCTGAAGATGTAGGTGTTCGAATCGGTTGCCTTGGAACATTCAATTCTTGTTCCCTTGGGATTTGGAAGAGAGCGTGCGAAGCTGCCTCACTGAAGTGGAGGGTCGAAGCCGAAATTAAATGGCTAGAGGAAAACAACAAATATCTACCACCTGAAGCGTACGTTTCCGTCAAGAGAGTCCTTTAATGCCAAGCCAAAACAGCATCTGCTGGGTGAGACCTCCATATTCATTGATTAAGTTGATTTCGCTTCCCTGATTGGAGAGAAATGGCTGACAGTATTCATCATAGATCTTATCTGTCTGAAGTTGATGAGCGAGGGAAATGAACATCGATGCACATACCTCCCAACCCTTGTGCAGTCCTGGGCAGCTACTGGGAACAAAGAATTTCTGAGCTCAAAGTTAAAGCCCTTTATTGAAAAGTTGTCTACAACGACAAGGTGGGTGTTGACTCCACTGCATGTAAATAACAAACCACTGGGGTTTACTTTGCCTCGACATGCAATCCAAACAAGCCTTTTATGACGAGGGTTTAGAAATGCATCCGCCTCCAAACACAGTAGAGATTGCAGAGAATCTATTAAGTTCTCTGTCTGCTGTATCAGATCTAGATTGGAACAATGTTCTGCCGTTAAAGCGTTTTGGGATGCCACAGTAGCCAACTTTTGGAACGGGGTCAGGAAGCTGCGGTGTAGCAGTGGTTCTTGTTGTTAGAGATTTCTTGAATAGCAACTCTGCCGATTTCCCAGTGTTTTTACCGAAATGGCATTTCATAGGCAGCAGCTTCTATGGCAATTTGCGGAGTATACAGAGGTTTGAATAAATCAGGGAACTGTTGTTCACTGACATTAACTTGAAATGTTTTGCACAATGTTTGCATTTTACAGTCTTTCATCATCATTTACCTTGTAAACAATTGATTGCTGTTGAACTGAATGTCTAATGATGCAGGTGTGAACTTATTGGCTGAGGATAAGCTTTCAATGCAAAGGTCGCATAGTTTACTACATTTTAGATACTATTCAGAGTAGATATTGTAAATATATAAATAGCTGAACATTGTCAATTTTTCAAAAATTATGTAATTTATGGAAGTATTCAGGTATGTCTAAACGTTTAAATGGTTAATGGTGTCTTTTCCTTAATGGTACTTCGTGACGGCTCAAAACTGTCGCGAGTCCAAAATCAAATGTTAGATTTTTCAGGTTGTTCAAACGGCTATACGCTGTTGGAAAAACAGTAAACTGTTTTCTTGTTTTGATTTTCTTATTCAGGAAGAGTTTACGTAATATCCCGAAAATAAAGATTCCAACGACTTCTTTAGTTTGTTGCAACACTTCCAATAAACCCTTCGGCTATGTTTTTGTTTTTTGGCTTTTTTTTGGGGGGGGGGAGGGGGATTTTACACAGAAAAAGTCAAACTCCCCTGAACCTTTATACGGAGGAAGGGTATTTCTAAAGCCTCGTTTTCACAAGCGACAAAGAACAAACACAAAAACAAGCGCAAGCTCCGTGTATCTAATGAAAACGAACCATTATCATAAATAATGCGGAACTGTCGTACCATTTATGAAAACCTCCACCAACTTGGTAAAACTAAGAACGAACCTAGAACGAGTGCTTTGATTGGTTGATAAAAAATAGCTCAAAGCCATTCCTTAAGCTTTCTTCATGTTCCGTTTTCACGAGAAAATTGTTGAAGCAAACACAAGAGCAAGTGCTATAAAAAGGAAAGGTTTTTATCCTTGCACTAGCCTGTGAACAGGCTCTCCATTCGAGCGGGGCGAAGCGAGCCGCGGGGGGAATGGGGGAGAGGGAAAGGGGAGAGTCTGTCCACAGTCTATTCAAACACTCTTCCACTGATACCAGGAGCTGGTATCACCTCTGATTGGTCAGATCTGCTGCTGCTCAGTGACGCATACACGCATAAATAATGTGGGAGAAAAACATGGCGTCGAGTGCTGGTGGATTTTTGGAAGATGCGTTTGAGGAGACTTTGGCTTACTGTTTAAAATTTTTTCCCCATGTTTCTGCTCTTAAATTAGAACAGAAACTTTGCTTGAAAGCTCTCATGAAAAAGAAAGACAGGGTTTGGTAAGAGTTTGGTGTACCAGCTCCTGCCACATTTGTTGAAGGGAGAAAAAGAACAGGCAACAGTTCTCGTTGTATCTCCGTTGATATCAATAATGAAAGATCAGGTAGAGCAGCTGATTAAAGCTGGGATGAAAGCATTCTCCATTGGCATCGGAGACCAAGAAAAGGAGAGAGAACTACGCATGGGAGGCTTTGCAGTCGATTTGGTTTATGGCATTCCAGAGAGCTGGTTGTCGGACTCTTGGTCAAAAGAGTTGAGAGATGGCAAGCAAGGGAAGCAAGTCGTAGCTGTTGTTGTGGACAAAGCATATTCAGTTTCGGCTTGGTAAGTAGTTTGCATAATGTTATATTTCTAACATGTTCTAAACTATTGGCGTCGTTTATGGTTCAGCTGCTCTAAAAAAAATTTCACTCGAAGAATGTAAAAAGTAGATGTGAATGTGACAAAAGTTATCGGAATAAACCGTTTAGATCAAGCACTGTCTTTAGTTTCATGTTTTGTGCAAGCTTGTCAAATCTAACGTTGAACATTATTTTTACAAGGGTATCTTAGAAACCTTCAAGCCAATCTTGATTTGAATTTTGATAAAGTGCTTATTCTTCTCGGTCACGGTGTAAACAAAATGAATATGTATGTTTTTGAAATGATTGTCATTTGTTACTGTTATTATGTAAGAGTGTGTCTGTTTGTAGACAAGCTGGGGTACAAGGACTAACTTATGTTAAAGATTTGTTTTAATTCTTCATTGTTTGACTTCAACATAATTTTTAAATTTCTTGGCATCTCATATCTAGCTATCCAGCTAGCTAGCTACATCTAGCAAATTTCAATCACAAATTTGTCAGATGTTACATCTGTTGTAAATTTGAAAAATAATATTTAAGTTTTAACACGGAATTTTCATGTGTCAGGCCCCATTGTTAGTTTATGATTGTTTTGTGTTGCCTTATCAGTTGGTGTTTCCAATAAATCCAACGATCAGTGCAGTGTGTAACATCTCCAGTGCTTGAACTGCCATGTTTACAAATCTTTTTTGGATACTGAATATCCCATTTTGGGTGTGTACAGTGTATCAATTTTTTCTTTTGTAAAACATGATAAACTGATAATTATTCTAGTTTAGAGGATTTAGTAACGAAGTTATTGAGTCAGTAGATTTCTTAGTACATCCAAAAACCAGCAGAAACACAAAGTTTATGCAAATGTTAAATGGCAGCTTAACAATAGATTTAATAGTTTTAAGCAATTTTTTTTGACTCATTTGTTTTTTAGGGGCAAGTTACTTCCCAGAAAAAGGGCAAACACCAGCACCCTTTCCGTGAAGCCTTTGGTAGGGTTAAGGAAATTAGATCCTTTCTACCTGGAGTGCCAGTCATTGCTCTTACTGCATCGGTGAAAAAGAAAGAATGGAGTTCTTTGTCCAAGGCTTGTGGAATGATCAACCCAGAGGTTGTCAGTGTAACTCCAAACAAAGAAAATATCTTTCTTGGTTATACCCATATTGCAGTGGAGTCTGATGCTTTGAAAGAACTGACCTGGATTGCGGACATGATGCTGGAGCACCATGAAAAATGTCCCCAAACTATAAGCTGTTTGGGTTCTGCAACGCCATCTGCTACGAATCGTAACAGAGAATCTAAGCAGAACACCTCTTGCTCGAGTTCCTGAATGGCCTTCCCACTCCTCAGAAGAGGCCCAGGTATCAACGCAAAACTATCAGCCAATCACTGCCTGTTCCTGACCAAAAAGCGGAAGTATTACAACGAATCGCTGTTTATGACAACTTCGTACGCTGTCAGCAGAGGAGGTCTTGTCAAATTAGCGAGGACAGTCATCCCATTCACCATTGCACAAGTGCACCGTGCCCTCCCATGAAGCTTGCGAATTTTAGAAATTATTTTGATGGATGTATAGAATATTTTAAGATTTTTTGAAAAAAGGGATCTATGGTAAAACCCAGACCGATTTATCTATATCTATTTTGTGTGATTTCAACGGGAAATAGATTTTATATTCGTTCTACATGTCCACAAGTTCTCCAGAAACTTGTGAGAGTGCCGTTTCCGTTTTCGTAAGTATAGGGATTGACACACAATTCTGGTTCAAATTTCAACCACTCTCTTTTGGCGAGAAGAACAGCAGCAATGGCGACTTTTTCGGTAAGTGTTATTAGGGGTTGTGTCAACTACTGACACGAGAGTTTTACATTTATCTCAAACCGCACAGATTGAAACTACAGACCTGGACATTGGGGCTGTCTTGGTGGAGATTTTTGGCCAAGTGACCCGTGAGCTTCAGCTTTTGGACCATGTAAGGCTGATATACTGAATTGTATACCAACTGCAAGTTGAATCGCTGAAATCCAGCAGTAAGCATAGGGCACACTTCATTTTCTTGGATAACTCGATTTTTCGCGCGACTCATCACTTCGTCTCCCGCTTTACATCTCCTTGGATAAAATTATTCGTCCTCGTGTGACTCCAGTGACTGAACTTGTAGCAAGTCTAACAACTGATTACAGTTAAAACTGAATAGCCTTTCATAGGCTTTTTAAGATATTTTTGAATACCAAGCCATAAAATTAAAATGATACTCTAACCGATATTCACTTCATAGATTTTGCAGTGCAAAAGAAATTTGCATCTATAAATCTATAAATCGCTGCTGTTTTTAACACCAGTCCATTGGCATGGCTAACATGTTTGAGCGATTGTAAGTAATTTTTGTGCTCATTTTGGAGGCGGAAAGAAAAAGAGATGAAACTTATCTTAAATTTCAGAGGGAACCGGCATGAAGTTTTGATGGTTCGATTGCTTGCAAATCAGGCACATCCTGCTCAGGATCAGCCCTCTTCTTCTGAGTATCTGGGTCAGGCATATTCTTATTCCTCAAATGTTTATGGAGAACCTAGTCTGGATGGTAGCTTTCCCAGTTATACAAAATTTTGAATTGAGAGCACTTTTGTGTTATATTTGATATTTTTAACACAAATTAAAATGTTGTTTGATGCCAGAGAAATAGGTATATAATAGATTAAGCATTATTGTTGTGAATCTATGTATTTACAAATTGAGAGGAATCAGTGCTCTTCAGAAGAACAAGAAACTTGATGAACTTTTTCCTGTAAATTACTAACTATATACATCTTAAAGCTGTCATGGTTCCCTTAGATTCCGATTTGCAGCATGTAAAATCATTTTTGTATTTGTTTTTGTATTGGAAATGCTTGATGGCAAAAGCATTGTCTTTTCGAAAGTTTTATGAAGTATATTTATCGTAGAAGTTCAAATAAGCGCCCTTTTTCTAATCCCCCTCTCCAATAAGCCCCTCTCTAGAGCTTTGTGTTTCTAATAAGCCTCCCTCCCCCTGAAAAAAAGATGCCGAGGTTAAAAACATGGCAAAATATGGCGTTAGAAGATTTCATTTTTGATCCTCACTTCTCCAACTATGCAATTCATGTATGTGACAGTTTCTGTCCTTTGTTGTTGAGTTCTGATTTCAGAATATCAATAACGTCATATATAATATTAGCGCCGAAGAAATGCAGAGTGGTTCATATTTATTAAAGCTGGGTGACATTTCTGAAAAAAAAAAATGATTCAAATTCTGGTCCCCTCTCTCTAATAAGCACCCATCTCTTCTAAGCGCCCCCTCTCTCCAGAAGGCCTGCAAATAAGTAAGTCCCTTGGGGCTTATTTAAGCTTTTACGGTATAACTCATTTGTTTTTGTTAATGTTTGGGGCCCTTTCAGGGCTGTTGTTCCTGTTGCAATAAAGAAATAAATTGTAAAATTATACTTGTGAACCAACAGTTTTATATATACTACAGGTGCCCTGTTCTAGGAGCATGAATCTCCAGCATTTTATAATGGAACAGAACCTTAACAAATGGGTCTATTTTTAGAATCATGTTAGTGCATTATTTCTAGAATCATGTTAGTGTAAAAGTGATGCAGAGCAAAATTGTAAAAGACATTTTAACTAATTTAATTAATGATAATTTTTTGATGCAACACTATGCAATACAGATGTTATCAATACCCAGGGTGTGAATTAAGGGCCTACATGACGAAAAGTAGCCCAAAACTTCAGATTTGTAGGCCAACAACTAAGCAACCTACAGTTTTCAATTAAAAACTTATATGGAAACAATCTAGTTTCAAAGCAAAGATGAAAATTTGTTTGCCAGACAAAATCCTTAATTCGCACCTTGGATGGCAATGTTCCTCAATATCATGCTGTATTCATGCTCCTAGATGATTGGTTCCCAATATTAAGCCTTTCAGCCCCTGCCAGTTTATCAGTTGTTCGGTAATGAGAATAAAACAGTTGATCATACACAGCAATTTATTTATAATGAAAGACAAAATTCTCCCAACCTGTTTAAAAAGAAACTATAAGACAGTTTAGGAGAATTTAGCAGTAGAGCGTTTTCACTCAATCTCAAGAGACATAAAAGACAAAGAAAAGGGCGGCCATGTTGGTGTACCAAAAAACAGAAGGTGATAATATTCCATTGTTAAAAGTACACCAACATGGTGGCCATGACATTACGTGAAAACGCTCTATATGTCATATAGCATGTTTGGGGCTGAGAGGGTTAACCACTCCTCATGATGAAACTTAACGCCAGTTGTCTGTCAAGGTCATCATCTCAGAGGGAGGCCTTCACAGATGCCAATCCAAACAAGGAGGCAGTAGAAGATTATATTATCTCTCAAGTATTGCCACCCACATCATAAGTACCAGTACATATAGAATGTGTGGCTAGGTGATCAAGTATGTTAACGTATTTGCTACCGGTATCTTTATGAAGTATTCCTAATCAACCTCGTTAGTAGAAATTACGTGGTGTGGCAAGGATTAAAATAACCATGCGTGATATAGTAATTGCTTCCAATATCTTTAAGAAATAGTATACACTTTATGTATAGTCCCAAGAGAAACAATTGGTTTTGTTTTTCTGAGAGGCCTGATTATTCTTGAGACAAAGTTCAGGGTAAACATTGAGACTCGATGGAAAACAAAACCAATTGTTTCCCGAGGGATCATACAGAAGTGCTTTGTTGTATATCTGGACTTTTGCTTCAATAATTTTACAGTAAAAAAAAGTCAGTACGAACGGGCAACAACTGCTGAATGAATTGTATTCCGATCAGGATACATTTGAATTGATCAATAGCATGCGACCAAGAATCAGCCAGTCACAGTTCATGTTTTGTTGAGTGAAATTCCAGGTATATAACAATGTTTTTTGCCTGTTAGAAATGTTAGTTTGTGAAAATTATTTTGAAAGTACAAATTACTTCATTCCTCAAGGACAGTTTAAATATATGTCAAGCCTTTTCTAAAACCATCGTGGCACTGATCTGCTAATTTGATACTTCCAGAATTCAGGGTTTCGCACAAACCAAGTGAGGTCCCAAAGGTGCATAGGGGTCATGAAAAGCACCAACAATGGCACAATTGTAAATATTAAAAGAAGTATTATTTTGCAAGAAATAGTCCTGTTTGGATAAGTTTTACACATTTCAAGTAACATTCATGATTTATGATTTAGATGGAAGAACAGAAATATGCATTTATGGTTAATTGATATAGCCTTGATAAAGATTCATGTATCACTGTATTTTTTACTTACAGTATTGTATAGTATTTTATTGAAATATTAGTAACAGTTCGAAACCTTATCAAAGATGAAAGGTACATTATAGGTTTGAACGTTATTTAACAAATGCTAGATTTTTAATTATTCTATGTAATTTTGATTTTGATTGAAGATTGTTGGAGAACATGACAATTATATTGTTTGATATATTTTATAGAAACAAATTAAATAAAATACATGTCATTTGTTGCTTGTGTTGATCACCTTACTGTGCATGTTCATGACTCTCCCAGAACTGTTTCATAATTTGTTTTGGAGAATGATAGGGATAGGGTACATTTGGGTGCTCCTCGCTCATTGCAATTTTAGCTTACTCCCATGGCACAGTAGAACTCCTCGTACCCAGTTTAGTAGGTAGGTTGGTTGGAGTAGGGGACAATACTATAGCGCTGGTCACTGTTTATCAACATTGGTATGCCAACCATAGATTGAATAGTGTCCTTTGTTTGTTCTTTTCCTACTCCCAACCAGAAACCCCCCAAATTAATGATCAAATAAAAACAAACAAACAGGGGCAATAATAATAGCCCTCCGAACTATAACATAGATGCATAATAACGGCTCTCTGAAAACCAAACACATTGGAAGTCATTATTATTTTGTTCCATATATGCTTTGGATGTCTTTGGGGGTGTTCTCATGTTTCCTCCTTTTTCGTTGGCTTGCTATTACAGATTCTTGGGGTTTTCTTTTTCCGTAAGGATTGGCACAGTTACAACATTTGCAATTTTGTCCACAGCCCAATCAGGTTTTGATTGCACTTGGACAATTTCTCCTTGCTCGTAGAATGTCCACGGCCACAAGTGCACACTGGTTCCTGTTCAGATGGTTTTCTTTTCAGCTGTTCTGACACCCAACTAGTGCCATCCTTATTTGCTAGAATAGTACAAGTTGCTATGGCATCATAGTGTACAATTGACTGATGATATGCTGCATAAATTGGAATGGTCGATAAGGCTTCTTGTCTGGGTATGAGTGGTAGAACAGGGCACTCATTTATAGTAGTAAATAACACAACTGGACACCATGATATTACAGAGTGCTAGAGGTACACTATTTCCAAGTTCACAGTCAAAAAATCCCATTTCAAGGAAATTTTTAGCAATGTCTTCATATGAGCTCTGCTCTGAATTTATAAGAAAGCCTATGTATTCTTCACTATTCTCTTCAAGCCATTCTTGTACCACAAGTGTCTTTAGTAAAGTACTCTTTGATTTATGCTTTGTCCAGAAAAGAGCTGCAGGCTGTTAAGATGCTGACAGAGGGCTCTATTTTTTCTTCCAAAAACTGATCCAAGCCAATAGAAATGGAAGCAAAACAGCAATTTCCATCACCACTGATATGGATTCTTGTGAAGCCATAGTCTCCTAAAAGTCCATCAATTTTTCCATAATCACTGGACTCTGCTCCTGATCGACATTTACTCAATATTCTGTGTGAGTCAACCCAGATCTTTTCATTGCTCTTTAAAGGGGCCTTCCTTTTTTCAAAAATGGTTCCTGCAATTGCGTCCATTACCTAAGCTCTGTTTCTTATGTTGGCTATTTCTTCAGCTGAAATCAATTCATCATCTGATGCATCCGATAATTCTTCATAAGAAGATTCATAACTTGGAAAAGAGCGTTCAGAACCACCGTTAACTTTCAACAATCCTTTGTCAAGCTGTCCTTCAAAGATTCCAAATCTCTCTTTCGTAATCCCACCCCCATTTTCAATGTGGCATCCAAACCATTCAGAAACTGGGGTTATGACTTTAAATGACCTTTTACATTTACCATCAATGAATGGCTTGTTCTCCATGTGCAGGTAAAAGATAAAGCTTAACAATGCCATCTCATTGTCCCACTGTCCCATCTGTCCCACTGTCCCTTCTGTCCCACCGTCCCATCTGACTCACTGCCCTATCTGACCCACGCATTGTCTTAATGTTATTTTGTGGATTGATATTATTTTGTCTTTGTAATTAGGAGCAACTGTAACTCAGGACTTGGTATATGGCGCATAACCCAAGAATAGCCACAAAATCCAGCTATAATGCCAATGCTGGTCCTATTCTTGACATGCTTGGATGGGACAGTATCTCAGTCGAGCAAAGCAAAAGGCTATTACAGTGTAAAAGACCCTTAAAATCAAACGCCTTTATATACAGTAAAAACCCGCATAAAAGAACAAGTGGATTAAGAACACTCGGACTGAAATTTGGTCAACAAAGTACCACATACATAAGAACAAAGTCAGCCTGACAAATGAAAAGAATGTTCTTATATATACAAAATGGTGTGCCAGTTAGACTAAAACATCCTTCAAGGGACTGCTACCCCTCCCCCAATG